>JAOEGS010001235.1:0-16739 GCA_025447755.1 Corythornis vintsioides | reverse complement strand
CCAAAAAGCTTGCTTGCTTGCAGCCCAAAAAGCTTGCTTGCTTGCAGCCCAAAAAGCTTGCTTGCTTGCAGCCCAAAAAGCTTGCTTGCTTGCAGCCCAAAGCTGACCGCAGCTAATTAACCTTTTTTTAGCTCTTGATGCCCCAAACGTCCGGCGGCACACAGCTTGCGAGGGGCGTGTCGATGCCGAGCCAGCGCAGAACCTGCTCTGGGAACGCTCTGCACTTGCACCGATGCTCTTGGCACTCAAAGGCTTCTCTTTATCGCTGCATCCCCAAGTCCACCAGCGGCAGGCAGGGCACAAAACGCTGCTACTTACACCGCGGATACAGACGGGCAATCCGCGAAAGTTTACACTCTGTACCCTTGACCTTTCCTGATCCAGGGTCAGCGCTTTACAACACCCGGTTTCTAAGGGTATCCCCAGCCCGGCAAGCCCAGGGATGCCCGAGCTCCCCGGGACGCCTGCTCGCTGCCGGCGCGCTAATCCCGTCCCTGCTGCTGCGACCTTCCCTGTTCAGAAGACCTACGCCTAGGGGGCAGCAAGGGGGTTGCTTTTTCACTCCCAAGCGCAGCTAAAAGCCAATCTTCCCCCGGGCAGGGCGCAGCGGCCCCTCCCCGCACCGCCCCCGCAGCGGTGTGCGCACCTGCCCCGCCAGCCGCTCTCTCCGCCCCCCGGGGGCGACGCGCACTTTCACCCCGGCCCTGGCACGGCCGTACACTTTGCGGCAGCCCGGCTGCCTCTAGAAACTTCTCGGTCCCTCCCTTTCCCCTCCCCTTCCTCCTCCCCGCCGACTAGAGGCTGGCGCTGCGGCGAAGGCAGCAGAGGAGGAGGCGCGGAGCCGCCCCCGCTGTTCGGAGCAAGAGGCGCTCTCCCCAGACAGCTACCGACCCCGACACCCCCGTGCGAGGCGGCTTTTCCCTGCGCAGCGGTGGCAGCGGCAGCCGCGATGACGGCGGAGGAGATGAAAGCGGAGGGGGCTCCCCTGGAAGGGACGGACATCACCCCGAAGCGCGATGAGGGAGTCCTCAAGGTACCGTGAGTGGCGCTCCCCGGCCGCACCCGCTCGGAGGCCGCTGGGGATTGGGCTGTGCGCTGCGGGAGCTCCGCAGCCTCCGTCCCGCACGGCCGGGGCCGGTCCCGCAACCCCCCCAGAGGGGCAGGGGCCGCGGTCGGTACCGGGGCGGGAGGGGGCTCCGGCTGCGCACGCGCCGCCCGCTGCTGCGGGGGCTCCCCCGCCGGTGCTGCGGGGCCGCCGGCGGTTTCCCACGGCCCCGGCTGCCCGCCCGGGAACGGCGGGGAATCGCGGGGTGTTGCGGAGGGCAGGGCCGCGAGTTCTCCGGCGGCTCGCCGGGTGCGACTGTGCCCGCGCAGCCGAGGGGGGTTTGCGGGTGGGGGGTTTGCGGGTGGGGGGCGTGTGTCCGTGTCCGCGCCGGGGCCGCTCCACCCCCCCACGTGCTCGACGGCTGGCCATTAAAGATGGTGCCGGCGGGACACGTGTGTTGCGGAGCGGGGCAGGGCTCGGAACGCGGGGCTCTCCGTCTGGGAGCCGCGGGGGGTGCCCCGCACGCGTGGGCCCGGCGCGGGAGGCAGGAGAGCCCCGGGGCTGCCCGCGGGGGTGGAAGGGTCGGTGCGGGGAGGCGGTTGGCAGCGGGATTTACACCGTGAGGGGGAGTTGCACCAACTTCCTCCGGCAGATATTTCCATCTCTCTAGAAACTTCTTTAGTCCCTCTGATTAAACTCCGCCGTCCCCAGAGGCGTTTTTTTCAGCCTTGGGGAAATGTCAGTGTTGCCGTGTTCAGCAGCGTGAAACCACCGCAGGGAAGACGAGAGCCTGCTTTTAACCTTTCCCACCTTCCAGCATTGTGTTCTGGGCTGGTCCCAGTGGCACCTTCTCCAGTTCAGGGACCAGGCTGGATTAATGTGGTTGGATTCTGTGTTCTGCTCTCTCAGGTTTTCTGCTAGCATGGTTTGGGGAGAGGTTCCATTTATTTGCACATAGCAGAGTGTCAGGTTAAGAGTTTTTATCTGCAGCTGTCGCACCTCAGATCCCTGGATGTGGTAAAAGGCAAAAAGGTAAAATAGGTGCCCCCCTGTACCATGCAGTACCCCCTTTTGCTGATGGAGAAGCAGCAGGTAATTTAAAATAAACAAGTATATACATAAAGAAGAAAAGGGCAGGAGAAAATACTGACAAATTGAGATTGTGAAAACATAAAAAAGGTGAGGTTGTGAATTGATGTGGCAAAAAAGAATGTGGGGGTCGTGAAGTCCAGGCTTTTTCCCCATCATTATCTTTCATTTTAGTTTCTGTGTCGTGATTTCTTTGATCCATTTACTCCAATTCCTGACCTCCCATCTCTGATACAACAACACAACCCATTCTTAGCTGGAGCCTCTTACCTTTTGCCCAAATAATTGTCAGTGTGCAGGATACACCCATTGAAATCATGGGTTTAACTCTCAACTTCATCTGCACCAGTTTTGCACTGGTGTTACTGGTCTGGTTCCAGGTTTGTGGGGTTTTTTTTTATTTATTCATTAGCTTTGTATTAGAATAGTATCCTGGTGTTGCAGTGTGCTTGCACTGTTTTGAGTGCAAGTATTTTAAGTTTAGAAGTACTTGCAATCCCAATCTGAACGGAAAAGGTTTCTCCATCTGAAAGGGAATTGCATAATTCATGTAAAATAGTGTTGCCATATTGAATATTAGAGTGAAATGAGTCTCCTGAAAAACAAATGCCAGAGAGATACTGTATGAATACTGAAAATGGGATGCTTGCTACTTTCATGTTGGCTACCCTGGCATGACACTGCAAGAATATGGCATTTGGAAAAGCTGTGTAAATTCCCATGAAATGCTGTTGTTATTGCCAATAGATTGGCTGCTTTGCAATTACTCTTTGGATATGCTTTTTATATATATATATACACACCCCTAAATATGATGCAGTTTGATGACCAAGTAGGTAGGTTGGTTTTGTGGGGCTGTGTCTGCCTCCTCATTCCCCCCTCCCTTTTTTTTTTAATCATCTTTTATGCATCCAGTGAGGTGCCTTTAGCTTAAGAGTCTTGACAAAGCAACGTCCAGGTTGCCTCAGCTCTGGGTGGAGGGTGCACTTCATAGTTCTGGTTGCAGGGATGGTGGGAGGCAGAGGAGATTGACAGTGGTTGGTTGCAGGAGATTGACATTTGAGGAGACTAAAGGGATGGTTTTACAGCTTTTCTTTAAAGGAGGGGCTTCTTTCCACGCTGGAAAACCCAAATTAGAACTTTAGGAATCCAGTTACAGGCAGTGGTTCATATCCTTGCCCTGTGAAATATGTCAGTGCTATTCTCTATTTAAAATAGAGAATTTGTATTTATTTTTTCTATTGAAACCAGAGAGATTGGTTCGTGGTGCTTTTTGAGTAGTGTAGGTTTAGTTGGTGGTGATCTTGCTAGGTAGGTTGGGGAACATCTTGAGAAGAAAGTGTGTGAAATCAGGGTGCTGGCAATCCCTGTAAGAGCTGTGGGGAGACAAAACTAATGCAACATCAGAATTCCTGGTACTGTGTTGGTTGGTAGAACCAACCTGCACTGGGGCAGGAGTCTGTTAACCCTTGTTAAACTGTTTTAACTCATGTAATCTCCAGTTACATGTTAGAAAACACAGCTTGGAAGGAAGTAGCTCATTTTCTTAAGTGCTTTGCTTAGAGCACCAAACTCGGGGGTAATGAAAGAGTGGTGCTGAGGAAAGTAATAAGGAAAGAAAACCTACCTGATGCTTTACCTGATGTAGCTTCAAGAAGATGTAAAATCTTGTTGAGAAAAGGTAAGTGACATTGCTAACTGGATGCAGAGGGCTGTGAGCTGGTGCCAACACAGCAGAGCCATCTTGAGGTTCCTGCATCTGCACCACTGCTGCTCTGCAACAGTCTGTCCAGTTCCAGATTATGGGTAAACCCTCAACAGCCTTATCTACTGGAGGCATCTAAGTAAATGGAATTAATCAATTAATGTCCACTAGGAACTTAGTTTTCATTGTCATGTTGCTGTTTTTCTCAGGTTGTCAAGAGAGAAGGCAGTGGGACAGAGTCTCCCATGATAGGAGACAAGGTGACTGTCCATTACACAGGGTGGCTTCTGGATGGCACAAAATTCGACTCCAGTCTGGACAGGAGGGACAAGTTTTCATTTGACTTGGGGAAAGGTAATATTCTGTGTTTGGTATTGATGCTTTTTGGTAATAAGATGAAATTTCCTTCCCTTTCTGGCTCCTTTCACATATTAAATGTGCTATTTAA
This sequence comes from Corythornis vintsioides, assembly GCA_025447755.1. NCBI lineage: Eukaryota > Metazoa > Chordata > Aves > Coraciiformes > Alcedinidae > Corythornis > Corythornis vintsioides. The sequence continues at coordinate 12,452 of JAOEGS010001235.1, read as the reverse complement.
AGTAGTTTTCAGAGCTTGAGGTGTATTCTCATAGAATGGTACAACCAGAATTAAAGTGAGATTTTTTCTGAATGAGAAACCTGTGTAGCCCCCTTGATGAGGCTGCTGAAGAACTCATGGGCTCCAGGCAGAGCACTCCAGTGCAGCAAATTTGCCCTGATGCATGGTGATAAAGGACAGCTGAATGGCCAGAATGTGCATTTTCTTGATTGTTTTTGGCAGAATCAAATTGGAATGCCTAATTGTGACCATATACTGAAACAAGGTGTGCAGAGGCAGCTGTCAGCTGCAGCATGATGAAACATGGTCCCTTTTCCTCCTGAGATTCCCAATCAACCCAAATAAGAATTTCAAAGTACTGCATTCCTTTATTATCATAAAATGGTCAGGGTTGGAAGGGATCTTAAACATCACCCAATTCTAACCCCCTGCCATGGCAGGGACACCTCCCACTAGAGCAGGGTGCTCAGAGCCCCATCCAGCCTGGCATTAATCCCAGGGATGGGGCATCCACTGCCTCTCTGGGCACCCTGTGCCAGGGTCTCACACCCTCATGGGGCAGAGCTTCCAAATGTCAGTCTGTATCTACCCACCTCTAGGGACTCCACTTGGGTACAGACCCATCAACAACCACTCTTTGGGTGTGGCTGTCAAGCCAGTTTGTAACCACTGAGTTGTCCATCCTCAAACCCCTGTTTTACCAGCTTGGAGACCAGGATGTCATGCAGGACAGTGTCAGAGGCAAAGATCCAAATGTCCTTGTTTCAGTAAATCTTATTACTGAATCTGAATTTCCTGTGGCAGTTTCTTGCCTGCTGGTTTTTTATTTGGGAGATAAATTCTGCAGTGTACTAAAATGGAAATCATATGAAGTCCATTAATATAAAACTAATAGAAAAGCTGCTGGATTGAGTTGAAAGGAGCATAAAGTGGAGAGCTTGAGTAAAAGATAGGATTTTGTTACTTGAGGTTCCAGCTTCACTTCTGGCTTTGGAAAGACAATTTATCCTACTTTCCTCCCCCTTGCTGCTACAAGTCCATGTAACTTAGTTACCACTCATGCTGGTCCTTGCCAGCTGATAAAGTACACAGAGAAAAGGCTGTTGTTCTGGATTGTTTTCAAACACTATCTCTCACCCTAAGACCTTCCTCTTTGAAGAGTTTATTGTTACTTCCTTGTGCTTGCGATTGTGCCAAGCACTCGGCCCTGTCTGCGTTCAGATAACTTGTAGGCTCTGTAGTTGAGGAAATCAGGGGTGGAAAAGAATCATGACACCTGAAATGTAGTCAGGTTGGGACCCCCAGGTAACCTTGTAATTTGATTGGGGTTAAAACTGATGCACATAAATCAGAGTGGGCACAGTATTATTTCTGCTCTGTGTTAGCTTTTGCATGCTGAAAGTGATGATGGTCAGTATCACAGCTAATCATTCCTTCCACCTATGCCTAACATCACAAGATGGGAATTTGACTTGCAGGTGAAGTGATCAAAGCATGGGACATTGCTGTGGCAACCATGAGGGTTGGGGAAATCTGTCGGATTACCTGTAAACCAGAATATGCCTATGGCTCAGCTGGGAGCCCCCCAAAGATACCTCCCAATGCCACACTCATTTTTGAGGTGAGTGAGACAATCACTAAAGCTTTATGCCTGAAACATTAACCAAAAGTTCTGTTCCACTGTACAGAAAAGCTGTGATGTATCTGCTCAAAACCAGAGTATTGGGTTTTCTGAAGAGAGAGATGTGGTCAAGCAGGGTAGTGTGGACAAAGCATGGAGTTCCACTCTGGCTGCTAGTGGCTCTGATCTGCAGTGGCTCAGTTTCCCTTATTTGGGAATTTAAAAATGCTTGAATGTTTTCCAGTGCTCATGTTTTAATCCTACAGTGATTCAGTGTAGGAGAGTGCAGGTTGGGGGGTGAACTGTCTCAATGGCAGACTATCTGTTCAGGGTAAATTGAACATAGTTGGAGATTGTATTAGTATTCTATCTGGATAAAGAATTTACATTTCCTTCTATTCCCTTGTGAGTGCCAGCATTAAAGATGTATTTTGTGCAGAAGGATTCAAAAAATACTTGCAGCAGGTCATATCCCAGGCTACTAAGGGCTGAGAACTTAGTCATTATGAGCACATCAAAATTAGTGCCATTATTTCTGCATTTGACTGTCAAAAATAAGACTGTCTTGTAAAGCTGTTCTTAAACAGCATTTTTATATTAATCTAAATATCTGGAGGTACTGATGGTTTATTGGCTCAAAGTACATGTGCTGGAATGCTGTGTGTTTTGCACAAATGCCAGTGATACACAGTGTAATACAGAGCAGGATTAAAGGGGAGATAAAATACTAACACATATTTAGTGTTACTCTTTGTCCCCTGCCCCCACACGATTGTGTGCTCACTTTAGTTGGAGGGAAGGAAATACAACTTCAGTGAAGCAATGAAGATGTTCAGCTTCTGATTTTTACTCTCCATTCAGAGTGTCTCAGAGCTCAAGACTTTCTTTCTAATTTGGAGAAGAAAAACCATGCAGGCCTGAATATAACCAAACTCTTTAGTAGGGTTCATCTAGTACCTACCGAATATAAACTAATGAATATATAATCTTTATACCCTTGGCTAACTAGTATCTTACATTAACCAAGTGCCTTCCTGAACAGCTCTAGTTTCAGAGGGAGAAGCCCTTCTGTGAGTCTCTGACTTGATGTGATGAGAATAAATGCAGGGTTTGTCTTCCCTCCACAGATTGAGCTTTTTGAGTTCAAGGGGGAGGACCTCACTGATGAAGAAGATGGGGGCATCATCCGAAGAATTCGTAAGAAGGGGGAAGGCTACTCCAAGCCCAATGAGGGTGCCCTTGTAGAAAGTGAGTATGTCACACAAATAGGAAATGGCTTTTCCATGGGGGTGGGCAGAACATTTTTCCCCCATCCACAGCTCCTTGCCCTGACAGAAGCTTCTCTTTCCTTTATGAAGCAGCTTACAGACTAAGCTTCCATTCTCTTATTTCTAGTGAGGTTTACATTTCCCAGCAGCAATGTTCTCCAGAGATTCTAAATCTGATGCAGTGCTTATCTGATCACAAAAGGTAGATGACTCTAAGAAAGTATTTCCATTTGCTGAGGAACAAGAGAAGTAGGTCTGGCACTTGGGAGTGGAAAAAACCCAACACAGATGAACAAAAATAAAGCCATAGATAAAACCAAAACCAGCAGAGGTCCCTAAGTTTAGCTGCACAAGCTCTGTGTGCTGTGCTGTTAAGGGGGAGGCTTTGGCACTCCCTGCATGACCTGTGCTGCCTGCCCCTTTCCATACCTAGACATCTGCTGACTCCCCTCTGGCTTGTTCTGTTCTCTGCCACCAGTCCAGCTGGAAGGGCGATGTGGAGAGCGTGTCTTCGACAGGAGGGACTTACGGTTTGAGATTGGAGAAGGTGACAACTATGATCTGCCTCATGGGCTGGAGAAAGCAATTCAGAAAATGGAGAAACTGGAGGAATCTGTCTTCTATCTTAAACCAAAGTATGCTCTTCCTGAACTTTGTCTGGAGGGCTTGCACTAAGCATCTGTCAGGAATGGTTGTGTTGAATGCCTTTCAGCCTTGTTGCAGTGCTGTAGTAAAAGGTTTTATGTATGAGAAGCATGAAGCTAAGATTGTTTTGCCACTCTGTTGTGAAGTAGTAGCACTCCAAAAGAATACTTAGTCTCTCTAGTGTTCATCTTGGTGAAGATTTAAAAATCCAAAAAAAATAGTTTGTCTCTATTTTCTTTTTGTGGTCCCACTTAATGAAAGTACTTGCTCAGTACTTACTGTACAGACAGAGAGACACAAAGAACAGCCTCACGAGGAGAAGAGCTGATGAGCCTTCTGAGCATCCCAGTGTGATCAAATAGCTAGTCCCCAGGAGATATGGTTAGTAAAGAGGATCAGAGAGAAATCAATCCCTTGTCAGTAACACTTGCTGGTATTTGAAAGCCTTTGGAGAAAGATCTTGAGGCTCTCTGTGAGAAATTGTGTCCAAACTGACCATGAATATAAACTTGAACGTGGTAACCTGGTCAGTGAGATCAACTCCAGGTTTATCCATATTTCTTCTATATTGTGCTTGCTAATTTTCTTGAAGCCTTTTTGTCTTACAAAAAGTGTTACAGAGGCACCCCAAACTTCTACAGGGTTTTTTGCCTCTATGGTCCTTTGTAGCAAATATGTCTGAATAGTTTTGGAACTCTTGTGCTTGTTTTTTTTTTCCCTTCCCCCAACCCCTCAATCTTACAGCTATGGATTTGGAAGTGCTGGGAAAGAGAAATTTCAGATCCCTCCAGGTGCAGAGCTACAATATGAAGTGAAACTCAAAAGCTTTGAAAAGGTAAGAATGAGAGGTGAATTTCCAGAAAGACTGGGAGGTGGGGGAAGAAGTGTGAGTGCAGCTTGAAGAAGGAGGTTTGAATCCCTCAATGCTGATGTGAAACAGGGAACTGGTGCCTGAGACTGTCCTGGTTCTTAGTGCATCCCTGGCCACTGCCACTGGTGTCTCTTGTGCTCCAGCCCAGTTCCTCTAGCACTGCAAAGCTCTGCTTTGCCTAACCTCTGATAGTGGGATTTAGGATACCTGTTTGTTTCTCCAGGAGTTTTATCACTGACTTGAGCTGTTCATGTTTGGATAGGCTAAGGAGTCTTGGGAAATGAACACAGATGAGAAGCTGGAACAGAGCTGCATTGTGAAGGAGAGAGGCACTCAATATTTCAAGGTAAATTAGAGTCCTTAATAATAGCATTTTCTTAGTCATGTCATGAGCTGATAATGGTGACAACAGCTGCTGCCATTTCAGAATGGTGTTCACAGTACTCCCTGTGATGCTTTACAGGGAGGACTGGAGGGGAAGGTGTCTTAAAAAAAAAAAAAAAAGAAATACTTAGAGTTGGAATATCCAAAGAAGTAATTCTGTAGGAAGTTAGTTCTGTCTGTCAGAGCTGTTTGCTGTATCTACAGATCATTTTGGGGCATAGATGGAATAGTAGCCAGGTTATGCTACTATAAAATGCCCCATCTTCCTTGTTTTGTATCAGAAGTTGAATATAAGGTGCAAGGTGAGAGAGAAGTATCATTGCTGGCTTTAATGGGGAGCCAGTAGACATTCCTGGAGTCTTTTCTTATCCTATGCAGGAAAGGCTTTCAGAAGTGGTATATTCTGATGGTAGAAGTTTTCTGATTTAATTGTCTTTTTCAGATCTATTGCTCAGAGTAGTCAGAAGGGGCAGGAGGGAGGTGAAAGTGACTGATGAGCTGTGTGATAATTGAACTGCCATGTTTACAGGAGGGGAAATACAAACGGGCAGCACTGCAGTATAAGAAGATTGTGTCATGGCTGGAGCATGAATCAGGACTCTCTGATGAAGAGGACACAAAGGCCAAAAGCTTAAGGCTTGCTGCCCACCTTAACCTAGCCATGTGCCATCTCAAGCTGAAGGAATACTCCCAGGCTTTGGAAAACTGCAACAAGGTAGAGATTGTTTATTATAGTTGCACAAGGAATCTGAGAGTTTCTTTCTTGCTTTTAACAGTTTGAGGGGTATGAGCTCATGCAGTGTTTGGCCTTTCTTATCAGCTGGCAGTTGAGTATTCAATACACAGTGTAAAAATATCCAACAGGTTATTCTCATAACTGTTGTCCATTAAATATCTTCTACTGACTTGCTGGTTAAATATTCAAATATTTTGAAATTAGAAACTGTGAGATGTGTCAAATTGGCAAAGGTCCCTCAGAGCTGGAACAGAGCCAGGGCTAGGTATTTGGACTTGCTGGTTCTCTGTCAAATAGCCTACTGTATTCAGTCCTCTTTGTACTTGCTTCTACTCCACTCACCTTATTAGTAAGCCTGGACAAGTCTTATCAGAAGATAGGCATGGTTTCTAGCTGTTTCTGGTGTCTTGTATTATTTAAAAACAAACCCAACTTGGATGTGGTTTTGTTTTTTAATGCAGGCGCTGGAATTGGACAGCAACAATGAGAAAGGTCTGTTCCGACGTGGGGAAGCACACTTGGCTGTCAATGACTTTGAACTGGCCAGGGGAGATTTCCAGAAGGTGATACAACTTTATCCAAGTAACAAAGCTGCCAAAGTGCAACTGGTAACTTGTCAGCAAAAAATCAGAGAGCAACATGAGAAAGAGAAAAAGATGTATGCCAACATGTTCCAGAGGCTTGCAGACAAAGACTTAAAGGTAAGTAATGCTACTTGAGAAGACTACAGGAGGTGGTGTCACATGTTAGAGAAGGAACAGTGCTTTAGGTATTCAGCTTACTTTTCAGTACAGCTAAATATAGTGGGAGAACACTCAAGTAGCTTCCTCTGGGAATAAACAATTGAAATAGCTAAGGTCAGAATTATTAGATGGTCTTGTTTGAACAAGACAAGTAGAAGGGCAGTCAAAGTGATGAGATGCAAATGTCATACTCAGGACCTGAGAAAAGCACCTATTCTCCTTGAACTCAGCATCAGTTCTTGCCATGAATTCACACAGTGCCTGTATGTGAAGTGAGATGTTAAAGGTCAGGGTGTTTATTACCCAGTTTTGCTAGTGAACAGATCTCTGCAGAAAGCAGTCTCAGCTCTTCTGTGTTTCACAGAATGCTTCTAAAGAATGCAGGGTTGGCCTTTGATGCCTGGGTGTTCTTTGGCTGTGGCTTCTTGTTGCAGCTCAGTTGGTCTAACACTCCAGTTTAAGGATTCTGCCCCTTTTCCCCTTCTGTTCCCCTCTCCCAACAGAGCACACTTATGTCCTTGCTTATTGTTGTCTGGCTCTCATCTACCTCACAACAAAACAGATGCTCCAGGGTGCTAGGCTGACAGGTGGAATAGCAACTTCACTGCACTATCTTTGAGATGGGCAGGACATTTCTGCCTTTCTTTCCTGTGTTTGAAGATGGTTGCAAGGTCAGGATGTGCTGGTTATGTACTGTAGTGACAACTGACATCAGACCCTTGTGACAAGGTGCCTCCTGCACCTGGTTATGTGGCCTGGGAGGTGCAGCAAGGAGAGGGCTCTTAGAGCAGCCACCTTGCAGGTGAGATTTTCTGCCAGCTGAGCTCTTACAGGGTGAATCATAACCATCTAACACCAGCAGTATTTCTCTGCTGCAGTATTTCCTCTGAACTGCTTTGAGTTTATTAAATGCAAGAAAAAATGCAAAGAAATTTATTCTTTCTCTGAACTGAGGGTCCTAATATCTTAATTCAGGTATCCTAGTGATGAGAGTAAAATAATATTTGTGGTATTGTTTGCACATGCTAGGAATCTTATTAACAAAGACGTGTTTTCTTTGTGTCTCTATAGTCAGCTGCTAACCTTCAAACCAGCCACACTGAAGATGCAGAGATGAAAGATGAGCAGAATGGAGTTGAAGATAAAGTGGAAGTTGACACAGAAGCATAAGAACAAACCCTATTCCATTAATTTTGTAAATGAAATGATTTCCAGTGAATTAAACCTTTATTTTTTTACCTGTTTGGATAGTGGCTTCTGGGGAGCAGAGGCTGAAGCCACCATGCCACAGTCAGTTACAGCTTAGTATGTGGGTTGAAGAAGCTGAGTGGCAGCATAAATCTGTTTTAATTCTAGGGACTTTTATTTATTCATTCAGCCTCTGTTACTGTTTGGGTTCTGCCTGGATTTTACTCTGCTTGGTTTATTTGCATTTTGCCATAGGTGTTTTGTCTCTCTTTCTTGTTCCAGCTCACTTCAATCCCAGGTTCTGCTTCCTAAAATTGTTTCCTTGATTTCTTTCAAGTAATCAATCTTTTCCAGGAGTCTTGAGAACAAATTGACACTCCCTGTTCTGCCTCGGGATTGCCCCATCCACCCCAGTTCAGTGTTGTAACCTTTGTTGTATGCCTCGTTTTTGCAAATTGCTAAAGGTGAAGACTGTCAAGTCACAGCTTAAGTAATAAAGCTCCAGTTGAACTCAAGAAAACAGAACTTTCTGTGGGTTTTTATTGGAACTTGCACAGAATTGAGAGAATTTACCATTCTTTGCTTATCTAGTGTTTTCTTATCCACATAGTGGTGCCCTAGCCACAATCTCTGATTATTTTTCTGTTGTTCGTTGCCAAAGTCCCACACCATTATATAATATTTACCCATATTTTCAAAACGAAAAAAGTGTTGCTGAAAGTTGTACAAAAAGCAATCTGTAACCTATGCACAGAGCTGCTTTTTCTGTTGCTATTGCTGCCTTCCTCTTCACATTCACATTGTTTTTCTGCTCCAGATTTACAAACCAAAAAAGCACCCAGAACACCCACTCCACCCTACGTTTATACTTAAAAACGGCCAAGTCCTAATGATGGATTTCTAATTAAACAACAGTCTTCAAGAGTGTCTTGCAGGTGTGACAGTTCTTTAGCATGTTTTCAAAAGCAAGGGGGATTATAGAATATTAAGACTTCCTGGAGTGCAGGGTCGATTATGTTGTGAGCAATCTTGACCAGTGGCTGTGCTTCTTACTGTATCACAAGGAAATGTTAATTTCAATTTACTGGGGACCCTTCAAATGCTTAAACAATTGCAATGCTGACTGTAAACCATGCAAATATCCTGGTTCACCATCAGCTGAACTTCAGCATCAACATCATCCTGGGTTGCTCTGTGTCCAACCGGCACCAGGAGTGTGAGGGGGCCCGGGGCTGCTGAGGGGACCGCGGTGCCCGTCGCTTTGAGCGGGAATTCTCCCTCTCGCTCGCAGAAGGCGGCGGGGAAACCCTTTCGCCGCTCATTCGGACGGGATTGTGCCCAAGAGGAGCGGGGTTGGCGGGCCAGGAGCTGCGGTAGAGCGGGCGGCGGGGCAGGCCCTGGGTATGCCCTGGCTCTACCCGCCTTTCCCGCTCGGCAAGCGGCGGCCAGGCTGGGCCGGGGGGCGGGTGAAGGGGCGGATGAAGGGGCGGGCGGGCAGGGGCCTGGCGGGAGCGCAAGGGCAAACGGCGCGTTCCCGAGGCCGGCCCGCCCCTCGCTTCTCGCTCCCCTCTCCCCCGCATCGGCGGCTGCTCGGCTCCGAGGCAGCTCCGCGTCACGGCTGAGGGACGGCACCGCCCGGCGCCCCGCCCCTACCGCAGCCTCCCGCCCCGCTCTGCCCTCCCGCCATCCCCTGCCCGGCTCGGGCCGCCTCAGGAGCTGCTGTCCCGCCGTGGGCTCGGGCTGGCGGCCGGAGCAGCAGCAGCCGCCAGCGGCGAGAGCTCGGCCTCAGCGGGCGGCGGGATGCGGTCCGTCAGCTACGTGCAGTGTGTGGCTCTGGACTTCGCCGGCAGCCTGTTCCCGCACGCCATCTGCCTGGGGGATGCCGACAACGACACGGTCGGGAGGCGGGGGCGGCTGCGGGGAGCCTGCGCGGCGGGGCGGGGGCGGAACGCGGGGCCGGGCGGGGCCCGGGAGGGTGTTGAGGCGGAGGGAGCTGCAGCAGGAGACCCGTGCGTTGCCCAGGGGTGTTATAGGGATGCCCCCCGCCCGGCCGCTGGCTGAGTCGAGCGGGCAGCGGCAGAAGCCGCGGGTTCTGGGCGAAGGAAGGGAAGCGGGGCGGGGGGGAGACTGAGAGGTGTCCCTTGGGGCCAGGAAGGCCATGGTTGTCCGGGGGTGCATCGAGTGTGTCCCGAGGCAGGTTCTCCTCCCACTCTGCTCTGCCCTAGGGAGGCCACATCTGGAGTGTTGTGTCCAGTTCTGGGCTCCCCAGTTCGAGAGGGACAGGGAAATAGGAGAGAGAGGCCAGGAGGGGCTATGAGGATGATGAAGTAATTGGCACATCTCCCTTATGAAGAAAGGCTGAGAGCCCTGGGGCTGGAGAAGGCTGAGAAGGCTCTAAAAAAAACTCTCTAGAGAGCCATTATCCAGCTCTTTTCTCGTGAGTATAAAATTAGGGCCTTTTCTCTTTCCCCAACCTTCTCTGTTGACTTGGGGCTGTCTCTTTAACTCCTGTGTGGCTTTGCTGCTTGTTCCTGACAGCGTGATAGTTAGTAATGAATTCTGTGGCTATTGCTGTGTGGGAGTAATGTCAGTGTAATTGTGAATTTCTCCTGACTGACCTGATTCCCTCGTACAGCTGAACGAGCTGGTGGTGGGGGACACCAATGGGAAGCTCTACGTTTACAAGAATGATGACAGCAAACCCTGGGCTGTGAGATCTTGCCAAGGAATGGTCAGTTCTGGACAGCATTTTTAAATGTCTAGACCTTTTAGTGCATGTCACCCACCCTTTCCCACTGCCTAGGGGATGCAGGCCAGAGGGGAATGGCAGCCTGGACTGGTTCTGGTGCCTTTCACACACTTATGCAAGACCCTGCTTTTTCCCACAGCTAACACCAGGAGCTGGCAGTGAAGAGCAAAGTACTGAACAAACACAGCAACTTCTGTCCTGCCTTGACCCTCTCCTGTGCACTGGGGATTCTGCCCCAGTACTAACAGATGTGCTGCTGTTGCTGACTGATAACTGTGTCCTTGAAAAGGATATTTAGAGTTACAGATGGTTTATGAGAGGGGAGTGGGTAGGGCAGAGGCTTATCCCAAAGGGGTGTTTTGGGTTGTTCTCTCATCTGGGGTCTCTGTTTTTTTTTCTTGCAGCTCACCTGTGTTGGAGTGGGCGATGTGTGCAATAAAGGAAAGGTGAGAGCAGCCAGAGCTTCCCAGCTGTGTCTGTAGGGCATTTGTGGGGCCCTTAGGAAATGAGGGTCGTGTCATACCCTGAGTGGGGAGGAGAGCAGGTTGCAGGTGTTTTCTCTCCAGGATCTACCCTTGCTCTTTTGGCACTCCTGTTTAAAAACTGTTTTACTTATAACCTGTATCTTTCTGTGAGCTCTGTGCAGGTTTAGTGAGCAAGGAACTTCACCTGATCTTCAGAAAACACTACTGAATTCCATGTGCCACAAGGCTTTGTTGGTTGAGTTGCTCCCCTTCCTGGGAGGTTTTTCCCTGCTCCACACTGGTCCCTGCTCTGCACCATGGCCCTTCTGCCACTTGGCCCTCTGCATTTATTTATTTAAGGGCATCTGACTGAGCCAGAGTAGTCCAGACTCCCATGCAATTCCACCAAGTCTAATATGACTGCTTTTGCTGGATTTCTATTTCTGAAATTTACACCAGGCCCATGGAGTCCAGAAGTTCCAGCTGAGGCACCCTTCCTAGGACACTGTAGCTCAGTGTGCTCCAGCAGGGAGTGGGGCTGCAGTGAGCACTGAGAAAGCCACGTGTTATCTGGGGATAGCATGCACAGCAGCTTGATACCCTAGTCTGACAAGGGTGAACAAGTTTGGACCCTGAGTAGCTTGTATACTGGTCAAAAACCTTCTCCTGTTCCTTCTGGAGCAATTCCTGATCTTGATGCAGCTACCCTTGTATCTTCCCTCACCCTGCTGTGGGACAGCTTCTGCACTTTCTAGAAGAGGCAAAAGAAACAAAAGGTTTTTCTTCTCTCTTTCAGAATCTTGTGGTGGCAGTGAGTGCAGAAGGCTGGTTTCATCTTTTTGACCTGACTTCTTCAAAACACCCAGATGCTTCAGGCCACCACGAGCTGGCAGCAGCAGAGGAGCAGAAGCCAGTGTTCAAGCAGCACATTCCTGCCAACACCAAGGTCATGCTGATTAACGACATTGGTGAGCTCTGAAGCTGGAGTGAGGGAGCTGTGGGGGAGGGAGAAAGTGTGTGGGACTCACAGAAGGAAATGACTCTGTCTGAAAGAGGAGCTTTAATTAACCCTAGCCAAGCCATGGAGGAGAAAGGCAAGAACACTAGGATTTCTCCTGAAGCACAAGCTGGCATGGCAGGATTGGGATCCTGAGGGATACTAACCCAGTGGGTTCTGACTGTTGGGTCTCCAGACCTGTGGCAGCCTGAGAGAGCCCACCTGTCTCCTTGTGTTCCCTGCAGATGGAGATGGGAGGTGTGAGCTGGTGGTGGGGTACACTGACAGGGTGGTACGTGCCTTCCGCTGGGAGGACTCCTCAGAGAATCCAGACCATGTCTCTGGGCAGCTGCTGCTCTTGAAGAAATGGCTGCTGGAAGGTCAGGTGAGGAAGCTGGATGTTCAGAGCAGAACTGGTCATACAGCCTGCAAGGGGTGTCTCTCCCCAGGGAAGCAGCACAGATCTGAATCCTGTGAGCAAAGCAGTTGTTGTGTTCAAGGGTTGAAAGGAGATTTGCACAGGGTTGCATGTGGAGCAGGTGGTGGGTTGGTCTGGGAACAGCCAGTGGCTCTCACCCAACTAGAGTGAAAAATACTGATGTTGATAAGTGGCTTTTGTCAGGGAGACACAGCCTTTAACTGTAACTTGGACATCAACTGTAACTTGGACAGTCTGGCTCCACCCTCTCTACACTCACCCTTAACATATTTAATGTTTATAAATATGTTAAGGGCGAGTGTAGAGAGGATGGAGCCAGACTTTTCTCAATGTCATCCAATGACAGG
>JAOEGS010001234.1:0-11955 GCA_025447755.1 Corythornis vintsioides | reverse complement strand
CCCTGCCAGGGCAGGATCAACTAGACCAAGTCTCCCAGGAACACATCCAGGCGGGTCTTGAGTGTCTCCAGAGAAGTTTTGCCTTCCATACTCATATAAAAAACCCAAAGAAACCCAAACCAAACCAAAATACACACACAAAACAAACAAACAACAACAACAAAAAAACCCACAAACATAAAAAAACCCCAAACAAACCCAATGAAACAAAACAAAAAAATACTTCACACGCAAAATAAAACCCCAGAACAAAAAAACACAACCAAACAACTAACCAAACAACAATCCAAAATAAACCCCAAAACAACCCAAAGATTGCTTTGCTCGAAACATGCCCAGAGTTGACAGATATTTTTATTCTCTGGATTCCTGCCCAGTAGTACCATCTGTTTCCCAAGCAGGATTGTTTTCAGATACTTTGCAGTATGTACCAGAACAAACAAACTGCAATTATATGTTAGCAACAATCTCACTCAATACTGTCAAGAGTAAACTAGTTAAATGAGGAGAAAGGCAAATTAAGTGAATGCATTTTCTCATCCAAAAGACAGGTACAGGAACATTTTACCTATCAAAACATTTTTGTTAGTGATTGGTGTAATTACCTTTAAATGTATCACAGTACAAGAGCATGCAGCATGCAGAAGCCTGAAACACACACAACCAGGTCTGCAGAGCTCAGCACACGAGCCATAAATTCTCTCCTCTACCCTAAACCCATTTTGAATGTCTTGGTGGGTTGGTTTTTTTTTTCGGTTGTTTTTTTTTTTTGGTTGCTTGTTTGTGTTTAGTTTTTTTTCCCGTCAGCACTTCCACCATTAAACTAAAAATCCTCATGGGGATTCAGGAAATTGCACCAGACTAACCAAATAAGAATAGATATAAAGCTAAAAAGTCCTAAAAAAAAAAAAAATCAGTATGCAATATAGTTCACCAGTTCTCATGTAATTTATCAGCACATTAGCTTTCTAATTTTAAATACATTCTGTATGTATGCAACATTTAAACTAGAACCTTTTATTAGTCTAAATACTTAAAAGTGGTTTAAATATGCAGTTTTCTCCAGCAGGTAAGTCTTTACAACTAATTTACATGGAGTCAACCACCTGTAATTCTCCACTTCCTGCAACTTTTGATTGAAAGTACTTTTTAACCATTCTACAAGTGTAATAAAGAACATTTCAGCTTGCATGAAAAACTGGTATGCTGTAGACATAATCACAAAGAATATTTTAATAATGTAGCAAAATGTATCTAATGTATTTTTTGTTATAAGCTACACCTTCTCAACAGAGAGCTCTTCTCTTAGTTCCTGGAGTCAGTATTTCCTTTAGCTCTTCAATTTCCATGTAACATTTAAAGAATTTTCTTGCACTACTAAACAACTGCTAACTAAAAACCAGCACTGGTAATTTAAAAATGCTAAGATTTTTAATTAGCGTGCTGTAACTGATTTAATAATCTGTTTTGACTCTGTATCAGTGACTTCTGATTCACTATCTTAGGCTTTACATACTGGCTTCTAAAAAACCCCAGAAGAATAGCATGGCTTTTCAACGCCGTCCTACTGCATCATCTTTAAAGGGAATTTTATCTCCTACTCCAAACAAAACCCACCTTTGTCATTAATGTACATGCAATAGACACTTCCTAGGCATTCAGTGTTACATGTGAACAGCTAAAGTTATAATTACAATTATAAAGGAAAACAGAATGTCAAACCAATAAAGGAAGTGTTAAAACAGGGAGTGAAAACAGCTCATTCCTAATCAGATGATGCTGGCACATTGACCTCATGTCTCAAATGTTTTTTTTAGCTTCCTGTGAACATACAAGTTTATAACCAAATGGGAATCAAAGGGGAGTTAGCAACAAACACTGTATTTCAGTTTATGCACATCACTTCACCTTCTGTCAAGTTTTTTACTGTTTTATTGCGAAGTACTCACACTTCTTGCATAAAAAGCTTAGTAGTGCTATACAAACTCTTGCCTACTTTCCTGAACCACAACCAACCTATCAGAAATTAAACATACTGCAGTTAAAAGGCTATGATTATAGTTGATGTCCCTTGTAAAAAATCTCTGGAGTCCTGCACAGAAGCATTAAGTAGAACTGAAGTTATGAAATGGTACCACCTAGTGCTCACTTTCAGAGCTAAGCTTAGTGAACTACTTACAGAAAGAGTTCCAGACAGAGCAAAAGGTAATAAATGTTTCATTAATCACTGCAAGACTGCTGCATGCTGAAGAAAACACTACTGGAAGAACTTTACACACTTGATAACAGAACTAAAGAAAATGGACCCTTTTCCCAAACCAAAAGACTCTAGACTCAAATAAAGAATTAAGACTTCCCTGTGACGAAAACCACATTCCTTATGTGTGCTTAGGCCAGAAAGTCCTTAAGATATGTAATAGAGCTCTAAGTGATGAAAACAGACAGCTTATCCCAGAAGCTCTTTTGTTACAGACAGGACATTTTTTCTATTTACATAATTTTTTTCTATTTTTATATTTTTAAAAAAAGCAAATAACAGTTTTAACATAGAATGACACAGTCAGTATAACCAGATAAAAGTAAGCATAAGTAATTATTACTGAACTAGAGCTAAAAAATAATTATTCTTAAAAAGCAAAGCACTAGACTATGTCATAAAATGCTGTTCCATTCCCTAAATTGGAAGTCCATTATATATCCTGATAAACACTTCAGATGTAGCCATTAAAGAAAGCTGTTGAAGGAAAGTTCATATTTTTGCTTAAGAAACTCATGATCAGAAAGCTCACACATACCAATTATCTCAAAGCCAGCCAATGACATTTTGACCATTTGTTTCAGTACTGACACCCAAGTACAGAAGAATAATTGTTACAAATCTCAATTTAGACAGAAGAAAGTTTTAAGTGCCGGATGGAGTGTAATGTCTTCAGCCTGCTATATATGAGTCAAAGGCTGCTCTCCCTTTAGTGCCACTTCTTCGTACAGCAAAGCTCATGAAATGTCCAGCTGCTAAGAGTGACAATAGTCTTCCTTCTCCCTTGCCAGGCTGGCACTAGCACTCCCAGCCAACACAAAGCTAACCTTCCGTTAGCTAAATAAATTTATGCTTTTCTGACATTTCAACAAAGGTAAATCACTTCTCAAGTAAGGTCAAATAAGTGCCAGTGTGTGGAGAGTTTTCGTACAGAAAAAGGCCATGATTTACTGTCAGTGAACAACCCATGTTGATAAGACTAATAAGCAGCTCTGAAGGTGCTGTGAGAATCTGTTCTTGTAGCTAATCCTGAAGAGGCCTTGAAGTACTGATAAGAGATTCCTGCCTCCCTCCCCCAGAATGTAGAAAATAGAACTTTGTCCACCTGCAAAACTTTGCCTGAGAAATTGGGTAGCTCAGAGTAAAACTGCAGCCACAGTTCCTCAGACCTCTTCCCCTACTATTCTGTTTGAAAATCATGCATTTCATAGAATCATATAATTATTTGGGCTGGAAAGGACTTTAAAGCTCATTTAGTCCCAACTGCTTTGCTATGAGCAGGAACACCTCCAAATAGACCAGGTTACTCAAAGCAGTAACTCAAAGTTGTAAAGAGCAAGAAGGTCCCCCCTGAGCCTCCTCTTCTCCAGGCTAAACAATCCCAGCTGCCTCAGCCTTTCCTCATAGGAGAAACTCTCCAGACCCTTCACCAGCTTCAGCATGAATACAACTCAGCAGCGTGCATCCACTATAGGTAGCTAGATTACTTCAGTACAGAGCTCTGGATGCCCTCTTTCAGATGTGCTGAACTAATTTTAAATGACCTGCAAGAAACCAGGATACATATTTCTCACACTGCTAAATGTTGTACTTTGAGATGGTTAAAACAAATTCGGAATTCTGTGGTGGAGCTGCTTTATGAGAGGAAAAACAGTTAAGCTCTAACATGACAAGAATTTTAAGAACAAATAGTTGTAAGAGAGTCTTTTGCATACCCTTTTCAAGTTCCCTAACATTTAAAAAAATACACCTTAGTCTAAATACATTTTATTTCTGACAAGGCTTTTATATTAGCACAAGCTTCCTCAAAATGCAAAAAAAAAAATAATTCAGGATTTCAACTTCTTTCTAAAATGAAACACAGATCTTTCTGCAGTGAATACACAACAAAACAAATTCATGTATTAGCCATGCATCTAAGCAGAGTATTTAGTAAAAGTGAAGGACAAGTGATAATGGCCAAAATCGAGAGAATATACAGCCAGACTATTCTGCAAGTTATTTGAAGGGCCTTTCTCTTCTATAAGCAGCAGACAGCAAGGATTTCACCAAATCACAGAATGTCAGGGGCTGGAAGGGACCTCGAAAGATCATCTAGACCAAACCCCCTACCAGAGCAGGATCACCTAGATCAGATCACACAGGAACAGATGCAGAAGCTTTCTGTATGTCTCCAGAGAGGAGACTCCACAACCTCCCTGGGCAGCCTGTTCCAGTGTCACCCTCACTGTGAAAATATTCTTCCCCATGTTTAGATACTTCCTGTGCCTCAACTTCCACCCACTGCTCCTTGTCTTGTCATGGGCATCACCAAGAAGAGGCACGCTACATCCCCCCTGGCACGTGCCCTTTATATATTGATAGACATTGATGAGGTTCCCCCTCAGTCTCCTCCAAGCTGAAGAGCCCCAGCTCCCTCAGCCTTTCCTCATAAGAGAGATGCTCCACTCCATCATGTCTGTGGCTCTGCTCTGGACTCTCTCAAGCAATTCTATGTCCCTCTTGAACTGGACACAATACTCCAGATGGAGCCTCACTAGGGCAGAGTAGAAGGGCAGGAGAACCTCTCTCCACCTACTAGCCACACCCTGTTTAATACACCCCACAAGAGCATTGACCATGCTGGCCAGAGTCTCCCATCAGCTAGGACCCCTAGATCCTTTTCCCATTCGCTGTCCTCCAACAGGTCAGTCCCCAACCTATAGTTACAATAAACCCACAGAAGAATACAGTACATCTACTATAATATTTATTAAAAAAGACAGGTATTAAGCTTGCAGAGCATCAGTTGTTCTGTGTCCCTTCCCCTGGAAAAATTACTGTAAGGTAGCAGTAGCTCTCAAAATAATTTGTATCTGACATCTTAAAAATTGCTTTCATTAAAGAGTAACCAAAGTGCTATGGATATGCACCTCTGGAGGAACAAAAATGAACAACAGGGAAATTTCTTTTTCTGGTGAAAATTACAGGAATTGTCTTTTTGCTCTTTTCAGGAAGTCAAGCAGTGACACAATAATAAACAAACCCAAAGATTCTGAAAAAAAAAAAAAAAAAAAAAGAAATCTAAAATGTAAAGAGGTTTACAGTACCAAAGCCAAAACTGATGAAGATTTGTCTCAAGTACTTATGGCAAGTTTACTGGAATTTGTAATTCTAGAAACTACATCATAAAACAGTGTTCTAACTCATATGTCTAAAAACCAATTTTTCATTGAGAGCTTTATCAGCATGCATGTAACAAAAGCTGCAATAAAATGTTTCTTTAAAAGCAGAGTATAATTGGGGTATTTCTTTATCTGGAAGAATTCTAATGCATCAAGCTAGCAACCATTGTCGTTCAGTACAGATGCACAAGCACTTGGAAAACAAAAAACTTCACTGCTGCAGATTACCAGAGTTTAGCTATTTCTTCAAACAGTCCAAAAGAGGGAGTCAGAGCTCTACTATCAGGAGGCTGACAATTATGTTGCACACACAGAGGATTAAAAAACAGAAAGTCAATGCACTATATTGAAAGTAGCTATTACAGGTGAATATCCATTCCTTTCTGCACATTTAGTCATTTAATATCCAACTTGCTACTGTTGGCATCATTTACCTTTTGCTTCATCTGTCGTCCATTAGGCGGTGTAAAATTAGAATGAAAAAATGTGGGAGTTTTAAGGGTCTTGTGACCAGATAAAGTAGTGTTATAATCAAATTCAGAAGAGTGTAAGAAGAGAGTTTTTATGATGTGATGCAAAAGCACAGGACTAGAGATAAGTTTGTTCTAGTGAAAAAGAAAGACTGATCACTTAAAAATACAGAATGCACTGCCAAGAACTCCCTTCCCAGAATTGCTCTCCTATAGTTTGTTGACAGGAAGATAGCTAAAATAAATATGAGCACACCTCAGCTATGCCCTGCTCTGGTAGCCTCCTTCACATGCATGCTGACATTTATCCTGCCTTCCCTAGGGTGTAACCCTATCTCCCTGCCACGCTGAGAATTACTGTATACTATCAAAGACAACAACAAAAAAGCCTCATCTCTCTTCTTGAGAACCTCACTGTTCTTTCAGAATACACTTCTGCAGACTGAGATAAAGATCAAAAAGTGAGAAACTCCTAAAAGCAAAGCATGTACACCCTGAATTTTTTTTTTTCTAGTGCTAAGGGACAGGAACCTTCTCATGATTAAAAATATTGTGGAAATAATTATATGGTCCAAACACCTAATTTTCTATCATACACAAGACAGGAAAAAAAAAAATCAATTCAAATGAAAGCCTGGGGTGGATCTCATGATGTGGAAATCTCCAGAATAAATGGTATTTCAACCCTGAAAATTACAGGCCAGCCAGCCCAAACCCCATCCCTGGATATGTTCCCTAGGTGATCCTGAATTGGCAACGGGGTTGGAGTCAGTGATCTCCAGAGGTCCCTTTCAACCTCTTTCAACATTCTATGATTTTATTATTTCTATTACTGTAAAAATCAAGCATTATCAATCTCAACTTCCATCTGTTTGCTTCATAAAAATGTTTTTATTTCATAAAACTGCTTTTAGGAAAGACACCTGCAACTTCCAAGCTGAGGACAGCTGGGATGCAACAGCAGCATCACTCCTTCTAAAAACTTTGGGTAAATTTAACCTTTCCAGATATAAAGAACAGATTACAATTTTAAAGCAGGAGCCATGTTTTTGCTTCTTAATCCTACATGTCCCATTTTCCAAGAGCTGTTCCAAATAACCACAACTCAGAGCTCCCAGTGTAGCTACAATTACTGGAAGTCAACATCATCACTATGAAACTTGTAATACTCATATAATACACATATTTCTTTTAGAACCAGGTGAAACATTCCTCTGAGATGCTTAATGGTCCATCTTCATTATATTATTTTATACTATCTTACCTTTAACTTAATTTCATAGCTTCACCTTATATACATGAAAAAGCTAAACTACATGCTTCTTCTAGCTTTATTACTTCAGAGGGATCTATTTCTAGGAATTGCTCAACATCA
The DNA here is from genome assembly GCA_025447755.1 of Corythornis vintsioides. NCBI lineage: Eukaryota > Metazoa > Chordata > Aves > Coraciiformes > Alcedinidae > Corythornis > Corythornis vintsioides. Next base: position 4,689 of record JAOEGS010001234.1, on the reverse strand, counting down.
CTACCTATAATTATCAGGACAGCACTTCAGGAAGGTCAACCTTGTATTTTATAAAACCCAAGAGCCATCCACTATTCCCCAGGTGAAAAGCAAAAGTAAAGATGTTAATATCAATTAAATAAAACTAAAAACTCACTCACTGTCTTCTGTGGGAAGGACCTGCAGGGAATAAATCCATTCTATTATATCATCTTTGTTCACCACATCTAAGGAATCCAACATATCCAGACCAGAGAGTGCGAAAAATGCAATTGTCAACCTAAAAGAAAAAGATAAGACTTACACTTTCCACCATAAATATCATGGGGAAATTAACAAACGGTTGCAGAAACAGAAATATCTATGAGTTCTCAGCCTTTTACAGTGGTGCAACACAGAGAGCCTAGCTCAGAAAGCAAGAAATTTATCTACTGGACAAAATTATATTCTTTGTTCTGTAAACATTTATCTGTCTCAAACAGGCTTCTCATATAAGCCATCCCTCCTTTTTTACAATCATGATATGCCAATTCAGACATTAACCCAAAGGCCTGCTTACCTGAAAAAAAAACCAAAAAGGCAAAAAAAGCACTACAAAGTAAAGCTAGGTTATTAGCACGTGTAACACTAGTTCTGTGTGATGAATTTGTATATGAAGCATCTCCTAAACAAGCAGCAAGTGCAAGGTAACACTGACCTACAGTAAGCTGCCTCTCACTGTGCCCCAAATCAATTTCTGATGCTTAGGAGTTAGGTGTCAAACAGCAAGGCTGTAACCATTTAATGTGTAAATAAGCACACAGGATGATTTACCATCTATGGGCACTTACTCCTTGTCCTTTGTTATAAAGTAGCCTAGATGACTAACTTACTTAAAGATGTAAAAATTAAACAACAAAGCCACTTATCCAATACAGAAGTGAAGCCACTAGCTTGCTGAATGTCTTTACAGCTCTTTTCTTTCCATAAATGTGCACTACCGTACCCATTCAGTAACACCTTTGAGGGCTTTATTTTTACTTCAAACCACTGAAGTCACCTATCTTACATAATGGCCTCTCAAACAGTTGCATTACTTGCTCTGACAGCGCACCAAAGCAACAACATTGGGTAAGAAGCTTAAGAAAGCTTGCTATGAGAGGAAATGTTCCTGTAATAGTAGCTTGGAAGTTCTGACTCATTACAATTAGCTGGATGTATATCTTACCACACACACTTGCATCTGCCTGTCCTTATTCTATAAATTCTTGCTCTACTTCCACTTGATAAGATAATGGATTGTGAAACAGCTGCTGTACAGGTAGAAACTATAGTTCAGTGTGCTAATGAAATCCAAAAATTAATGCCACCTGCCATCTGGAGTCTTAAATTGTAATTTGCAGTTACCTCACAAGCTGGTGAGCCACCCTAGCCATCAGTAGCAGGTGCCTATGAGAAGACAGATGTGGAAGGAAGTCTCCACAGGCACTGAACTGCTGTATGTAGTTCTGCATCAGAACCCAGACAGCAAGACCACAGCAAAAAACATGGTGATGTGAGTCAGCCCAAAACACACCTCCAAGAGAATCCTGCTAATTAACACATGACAATGCAGCAGATCACTGATCTCATTGAACAGTGACAATCCCTCTTCAAGAAATGCCTCCCTGCAACTTTAAGGTCCTTGCAAAAAAAGAAAAGGAAAAAATAAAATCAAATGTGGAGTAGTCAGTCTCCATTGCTGCAACTATTCATGGCAGAAGGAAAATGTAAATTTACTCTGTAATAACTGGATTCTCAAAATATGCCTCTTAAATATTATTATTACACAGTTTTTGAGTATAGAAAGCTGAAAAAAATGAACATGTAGCGCACAAAGTGTTTCTATGTGGAACAAGGGTAGCTTTTAAGCCATCCAATGACTTCAAAAATGTCTTTCAAAGTACAAAATTAACACTTTGAGGCGTGTATCAACTTTTGCCATTGATGAGATCTATATAACCCACAATCTGACTCTGGATAATAACCCACTATTTCAAGGAAAAACATTACTTCTATTAAAAATAAATCCAAACAAAAACAACAACAACAAACACACCAAAAAAACCCCAGACAAATAAACAAACAAAACAACAAATAACAAAACCCAAAAAACAAAACCCCCAAAACCCCAAGGAATTTACTGTAAATTATGTCTTTGAAACCCTGTGCCTATTGTCTGATTTTCACAAACACTGTCTGACAAATTTTTTTAACTGAAATTACTTAAAGACATTTTCACACTGTGCTGCCCAACTAAGTTACCTCCAGTGAGGCACAAACAAAATGCCAGCTTCAGCACTAGAAACTGCTGCAAACAGTGCACCACAAGGCTGCACACAGAACACAGACAATAAGTCTAACCTGTACTTAAAAATACATGTATGGGATAAATTAATGTCAAAAGTGGTTTTACATATAGCTAGGTTTCAGTTTACTTCAGAGTTCATTCTCTGTGTTAGTACCAGCAAGACTAAGGAAGTGCCTGTGGAGTGTCAGAATTTACATCATGATGATGAACAGAACATCTGGCACCACTGGACATGGACAGGTCCTGACACAGCCACCCAGACGCTGCATCCACACTCCACACACCCCCTTGACTCATGGAAAATTAAGAGACACATATTCCAAGACTAACCAAGACAACTTAGCAGCACCTTAGCTGACACATACCATGAAGTAAAAACTTCATATACAGTGATTGCCACAGAGGGAAACTGTCAGAAAATAACAGACTGGGTAGCACGACTGCAAACATGCTCAAGTGACTTGTAGCTGTGTGGACACATATATCATATTAATTGTTCAGTCTTGTGCTCCTGACAAGAACATCTGTGTCTCCTGTGGGCCATGCTAGAGGAAAGTGGAAAACCTTGTCTGCAAAAATCCCTTATATAAACACACACACAAAAAAAAGCAGCACATTCAAAATCTCCTTCTAGCATGGTCCAAGTTCTGCAGCACCTGCATCCCTGCTTGTGAGCCTCTGTCTGGGTGCTGCTTTGGAGATCCCCTAATGCATGAGATGAGTAAAGTTACCCTTTGCACACCACTTGTGGTTTTGGGATTTTTCCTGCATCCTGCATTTGCTCACACAGCAGCCCTTTGTATGACAACTTCCAGGTTTGGCATCACTTTTGCTGTATCATTTCTTCATGCTTTCTATCATTTCAGTTACTGCATATGGAATTTAGGAAGCCAAGCATCAAAGCCTGACAGATTAAGTTTATTTTTAACTGACCTACTGAAAGCTTACAAAACAGGGATCATTTGTCTCAAGTTCCCCTCCAAGACAAGCAAGTAAAGACATTTCTGATGACAGATTCAGAGCTCTTCATCTTCAGGAATGGACAAAGACTAGCTTCCCAGCAGAACTGAGAAAGCATTTGAAGTGACCTGTTTGAGAAACTGAAGAAGCAAGACACAAAGAGCACTATGAAGTACCACAATCTGAAAGGCTTCAGACTATGAGAGTTGAGTTCTGTAAAATCTCACTGTACTGAACATCAGTCAGATTGCTTAAAAACTACAGTTGCTGATGCTGCATGCAGTAACTACAGGGAAAAAAAGAAAATGAAGACTTTGATCCAATAAGTTGAGTAAAGAATGTGAAATCCAGTTTATTACTGTACCTACTCCCTTATTATTTGACTAACCAAAGCTCAACTTACAATGGACTGCAGTGTGGAAAATGTAATCTTCTAACATCCTATTTGGTGACAACAAATGCAGTGGTTTCTGCTGCAGTGCAGTGAACCAAAATCAACTCACTGACAATTTGTTTCTTTTTTTTTTTTTACAGGTCTCTCTTTAATTGTGTTTTATCATCTAAGTCACCATAGAACCACACAAATGCAGGAACAAGAGAAGTGAGAATAGAAAGGTAACAGCCTTTTTCTGAAGCAGTATGGGCTTGCTGAACTAATTGATCCTGAACTTATCAAAAAGGCAAATTCAGTAGCCTCGAGGACAAACTGGGGATGATGCATTTATGGTTCAATCCCCAGTTTATCATTTCTAAACAGAGAATCCACAGCTGCAGGACACTAATCTAAAAATCAGTCTAAGACAACTAAAAAACCTCTGGCTGAATAAAAACTTCCCAACTTTCACAGATTCACAGGTATTAGGGGTTGGAAGGGACCTAGAAAATCATCTAGTCCAACCCCCCTGCCACAGCACGATCACCTAGACCAAGTCACCCAGGAACACATCCAGGTGGCTCTTAAGTGTCTCCAGAGATGGAGACTCCACAACCTCCCTGGGCAGCCTGTTCCAGAGCTCTGTCACCCTCACTGGGAAAATGTTTTTCCTTGTGATTCCCCTAAACCTCTTGTGCTCCAACTTGAAACCATTGCCTCTTGTCCTGCCATTGGATGACACTGAGAAGAGTCTGGCTCCATCCTCTCAACTCTCACCCTTAATATATTGATAGACATTGATGAGGACCCCCTTAGTCTCCTCTCCTCCAGGCTAAAGAGCCCCAGCTCTCTCAGCCTCTCCTCATAAGGGAGATACTACATTCACCTAATCATCTTGGTGGCCCTGCGCTGGACTCTCTCCAGCAAATCTCTATCTTTTCTGAATTGGGGTGTCCAAAACTGGACACAGGACTCGAGGTGGGGTCTCACCAGTGCAGAGTAGAGGGGGAGGAGAACCTCTCTTGACCTGCTGGACACACTTCTCCTA
>JAOEGS010001233.1:0-21853 GCA_025447755.1 Corythornis vintsioides | reverse complement strand
ACTTAGATTATAATCCTGTCTGGCAGGGAGGTTGAACTCAATCTCTAAGGCCCCTTTCAACCCCTAATACTCTGTGATACTGTGATATTTTACTGGTTTTTAAATCTTTTCAAAGCTGGTCAATAAATGGGGAGGTGTGTGCATCCTGCTCACCAGGAGGATTTACTGACTTCACCAAGAGCATAGGAAAAAAAAAAAACAACTCATTTTTTCCTGGGCATCACAGAGGAAATCAGGACAAGAAGGAATCAGTGAGTGGCTTAAGGATGGTGATAAGGAAGACTCGTGGTCTGAGGACAAAGCTTGAAGTTTTGTGTTAGAATCCCAGTCTAGACAGTGTCTGATTCCCCTGCTGCATGACAGGCACAGGGCACCAGAGCCCACAGCAGCCCTTTACCTTTTGAAGGGAAAGCATCACCCAGTTGGCTGCCTTTGCTTTTCCTCCCAGGAAAACACTCCACGGGATATCAGGCTCAATTGAATATTAAATATTTTAATTGTCACATATATTTATCCTCTCTTTTTTTTTTTTCCCTGTCCTGAATCCATAAAGCTTTTGTGACAGCTGCTTGCTGTTTATTTATGGGAGAGCAGATGATGGTGCAGTTGGGAATGTCAGACTTAATGCATAGGGCTTCCTTTGCAAATCGATTCATCCTTCCACTATAAAACTGGAGGCTGCTGGGGAGCTGACATCTGTAAATTTTACAGCTAGCAGTGTATCTACAACCTCTGACCTTGCTGCATGGTGTTCATGTGCTATGAACCTCCACCTCCATCCACAGGAGAGCTGCAGGAATAAGGTTTTCTCTTGATATCCACCAAGATCCACCTCTTTTCCCTCCTGGAGAGGAGGGTTTCTGAGGAGGAAGGGTAAATTCTGCCCCTGGTCCCCCCCTGCATGGCTCATCCACCCAGACTGTCTCCCTTCACCTCCAAGATGTGGCTGCAACCAGACTTTTCACCATGAAAGCTGACGTTTCCACAGGGAGAATGGAAAAGTTCTGTGGACCTGCATCCCTAAATTCCTCATCCTTTTCCAAGCCCCAGTTGTGCTGACCTCAGTGAGGATGGGAATTCAAAAGCACTTCACTTGCCCAGGAATGTAAAGAAATGGGGAAGAAAATCCAGCTCACACCTCACACACCTTAACTCAACCCTAGGAAGATGGGATGAGGAACACTGGGGAACAACTGGGAGACATGAAAAATGCTGTAATGGGGGAAGATGAGGCCAGGTGGTGTCTTTGGCCTAGTGTAGTTAGAAGAAATTAGCTAAAAAGTCAAATTCCTGAACAGAATTAGTTCTGTTCTCACCCAAACCAGGTCACCTGGGTACCACCTTATAAGGAGGCAACTGATTTTTTTATAGTGTTTTTTTTAAGTTTTCTTCCCCTATGATCCTTTTGTATTCTCTATGAAAAAGTTAAAAATATTACTTTTACCATTGTCACTTTTATTTGACAAACACTGCCTTCTCAAGAGGTCAGTCCCAGAAGGGAATAACTCTCAGTTGTTCCCAAGTGTTTAAAGGAGCCTCTGGTGGGATGAAAAAAATACCAATTCCTTTTGTCTACCCCACTCAGTCCCACTTGCAAAAATGGCTCCTGTATATTAATAATATAATTATCCTTCAATCCATAACTCCTTGACATGATATGGTCACCCTCAGAAAGGGCAACAAGCTGTAATCCACCAGGAGCCCCTTTCTGGAATCAGGCCCTTTCTGATCAATACCAAACAGTTAGAATTTAATCACTCCCTGCAGGCAGTCCAGGTTGATTCTGTTTGATGTGCAGAATGACACTGACAGCCCCGGGGTACTGGATGAGTTGCCCATTTGCAGAATATGCTGGGACTATATATTCAGCTGACAAATACAGTAATAATGATACTAAAACAAAAGTAATCTGCAGCAGTTTGGGCACAGGCCAGTTTATGCAGCAGAACCTTGTTGTGCCTAAGCCTTGATTGATGCTCACCACATAAATTCCCCTAGTAATTAACCTGGACTAATAACTCCCAGCAACACTTCACAGACCACCCTCTTGCCCTTCCTGGCTACAGACTCATCATTTAAAGTCAAATGCCTTAGTGGCTGTTGCTGTCAGGATGGGGAGGGGGGGGGGAAATAAAAAGATAAACATTTTTGAGAGTGAGAGAAGATGGTGAGGAGGGAAATCACACATCAAATAAAATCACCATTTGCTTTTTGGAAGGATGCTTCGCCTTGTTCGTTATGCTGATGGGAATGAAGGCAATGGATGTGGGATGCAGAGGGTGAGCTGATGATGACAAGGATGGAGGAATTCCAAGTGACAGAGACAAAGCAGCTCTGGAAATCTCTGGACTAATGTTCCACGTGGCTGCAGCAGAATTTGCCTGGTTCTCTGTTCTGCTAGAAATTTCATCCTGCTCTGACAAACTCCAGTTAGCTTAGCTCACCAGCAAGACACAGTTTTCATCAACAGGAAAACAGAAGAAAGACAAATCCCAAAGGTATTTAAAAACAAGAGAAACAACTCCTCCTGCTACCTCCACAGGACTGCCCTGCCTTCATCCCTCTCTCCCATTTGCAATGCCTCCTCCAAGGAGCAGACACAGGGATCAGACAGAATACAGCCTGTCACGCTTATGGTCCTCAGGATAAGGAGTTTATCAAGGGCATAATTGGAGTGTGCTGCTCTTCTCTTACTTGTTTCCCAAAGCCTGTAGGAAGATAAGCATAAATTAGGCCAGCTCTGAAGTAGCTATCTTCATATCAGGAGCTGGCAGGCCTTGTAATACACCCTCAGAAACACTGGACCCAAGAATTCCCCACGGTAGCCTGGGCTATCTTTACCTTTCCATGCCTTTCTCCAGCACAGAAGCAGAAAATTAAGCCCAGTGCACTTAGGCCATCAGTGCATGGCTGTGTTTTCACGATTGCAGGGGGGGAAAAATTGGAATAAAGAAAAAACATGCTTTAAAATGCACATTCTAAATGAATAAGCACAGGGTTTTGCTCCTTTCTGCACTCCAGACTCCCTGGCTGTAGCAACAACAGCGTGCACACACATGGTTAAACCAGCAAACCACATCTGGAGGAACAAGAAAATCTTTCACCAAGGTTTCCAGCTGACCCTCCTCCAGATGGGTCTTTGAAACAGATGCAGATGGACAGAAACTCTGTTTGAACTTTGAGAGCATAACTAGGGGTTTTCTGAGATAAAGATCCTTCTAGTCTCCTATCTGGCCATCTGAAGGAGAACAGGACAAGCATGTGCAGACTGTTCTCCAGACCCCTCCTCCAGCCCTGCAGCCTCTGCAGCTCCAGGGCTTTCCCAGCCAGATTCAATGTCCTGATACTCACCAGCTCCTGGGGATTTTTTTTCTGCTGTGAATGACTCTAATAGAAGAGGCAGATCAGCACTGTCAGCAATTGCTGTGGAGGTTGCTCACTACCTGTGTGAAGAAACACCTCCTCTCGTTTGTTTTGAACTCACTGCCTGCTAATATTCTTTGATGCTCTGGAGTCTTTGTAATGAATAGGAGAGTCTGCTGTTCTCTTTTCCTTATAACTCACCATTTTTTTGTAAGCCTTTCACAAAACCTTTTCAGTAATCTCTTTTCCAGGCTGAATAGTTCTACCTACTTAGCCCTGATGTAGAAGCTATTCTGTAGTTTTTAGCAAATATTACAATTTTGGTTAAACTCACTGTTTTCTCCTCTATGACATCTGTCTGGGGAGGAAGAACCAGTATTAAACACAAGGACATGAACAGCCAATGGTTCTTCATGCTTAATCCACCTCCCTCTTGGCTCCAAACAAACAGCTTTCTGATACCCTTTTCCTCACAGGACTTTGGTTCTTCCACTGGCTGTGGTCTCCTCAGCAAAGGACCCTCAGGAAGCCCTGAAAGCTTCTCCAGGCTCCATGTCACAGCTCAGCACCTGCTGGGTCACTCTCTCCTCCAGGTAACAACCACCCAGACCATGTCCCCTCCATACACATTCACCACCCAGCCACATCTGCAGGGCTTAGGGGTAAGCAGCATGAAGCAGAAAGGAGCCACATCTTTTGAATTCCAGTTTCTCAGTAAGCCAGAGTTCCTGATAAACACAGAACTAAAAGTAAAAAAAGGGGAGATCAACCCCAAAAACTGTTTTCTGTCTCTTTGCATCAGAAACATCACAGCTGGCATGAGCACATCCCTTCCATAAACACCACCTGGGGAAGCTGCTGGAGCTTTCCCAGGACAGAAGTAGCCCAGACCCCCTGAGCAGAAGCAGGACAACACACCTGGCACTACAGTGCCTAGGAGCTGATCCCCTCTAGTTCTGCAAACTCTTCAAAAAATACTATATTAGATTACATTACATTACACAAGAGGACTTTCCAGGATATTTCCTAACCAAGAAACAACATGATAGCTTCTCTGAAACCAGTCCTCCCTCTGCTCAAAACACCCACTTAGCTGTAAAGAGATTCCCAGTGCTGCCCACGCATCGTCCCTGCCTCCCTTCCAATCCTTCCAAGCTGGAATTGCTGGTGCAGCCTTCCATCTGAATGTGTGAATGCCTGCTGAAGCTCTTCACAGCACTGTGGAGAATCAGGGATTAATGAAAACAGAAAGAGCAATAAAACAGTATAGACAGAGTATGAAGAGGGAATATTGATTATGCAGATGAGGGTGGAAGAGTTTAAAACGATGTTCTTTCTCTGCTTGGAATTGGCCACCACATAAATTCCAGCAAAGCTTTTGAGGAATATCTTGGTTCAACTTTCTTTCTGGTGTTTTCAATCATGCTTGTGCTTTATCCCTGCTGCTGAAAGCCAGCACTGAGTCAAGGCAGGCAGAGCAGTAGGCATTGCTAGTTTTAGCTGTGGCTGTAGAAAGAGATTTGGGGGCCCTTGGTTTGTTAGGGGGTTTTACATTTAATTGTGTTCCCCTTGAGACAGGGAGGTTACACAACCATTCCCCTTCCATGCAGATGGGATCTGAGCAGGAATTACTGCTTTGGTGGGGGGGGGGGGGGGCTGCATCTGCATAAAGGCTAATTAGCAAAAGCAAAATCATTTGATCAGACAACTGACATCCTAAGGAAAGCAAATCTGAGTGTGATAAGTGATGTGGATTCCATCTTGATAAATCTCCCACCTCCTTTCTCATTGATTTAACACTGTAATAAAAGACAATAGGCTGGTTTTTTTCTTTATTTCCCACTGGGTTGTAATGATTTACAACTGCTTTTTTATTTCCTTTCACCAAGTGCCCTGGAGCTCCCTCCGACCTTTTCCCCATAAGCACTAAGGATTTGGAGCCTTTGTTCCAAGGGAATAAATGTAATTTTCATCGTCCAGAGGCTGGTCAGATGTGAGGCAGCCCCTGCCTTCCCCCCTCACTTGGAAGATGGGTTTCCTCACCTGTGTCACTGCCAGTTTGTGCTGTCCTCCATGAAAATGGGAATAAAAACACCCCTAGCCTCAAAGGGATCACTCTCTCCTCTTTCAGAGAAACCAGAAGGTGCTGGCCATACCCTGGGAGGGGTTTTAGCAGATTCCATGGCTCTAAATAGCAAAAGACTTTGATTTGGGGTTTGAGGTAATGTCAGATTTTGGATTAAAGGTGCCTGAGTCCATAAACTATAAATATTCTAATAACTAATAAAATATTCTCACTGACAAACAAAATAGATCCAGTGGGAGAAAGCAAAGAGTGTGTGTGTGTGTGTGTGTCTACTTGCATAGTGACAAGACTTTACCTTCCCCTGTATTTCAAGCCTGAGAAGCCATTCCAGTGGTAAATAACAATGGTAAGCACTCAAAAGCATGCTGCCCAAGAGAGGAATACCCTGCAGTTCCACAGGAGGGAAAACCACCTCCAGCTCTCAAATGAGCAAGCATGGAATTGTTCCGTAACATTGAATTTGCAATGTTGAAAACAAGTTAATCTCCCAAACAAAAGACAAGGTTATAGGAAAGCAACTCATCCCTGTGCTGTTCCTAATGATAAATGGGTGTGCTCTCAGCCTTGGCAACACAATGCACTCTCCCCAGATGAGTAATATGCTCCAACAACCAGCCTTGGAGACAGAAAATGGGACAATTTATTTCATCTTTATTTAATGGTCAGCAAACAACACATTATAATTAAAGTAGGGCCCATCTTCCTTAGCATGCTCAGGGATTTTTAATCACACAGGCCTTCCGTGGCTACCCTGCCAAGCAAGAGGGACACTTCTGAGAACCCATTAGTAAAAATGACCTTTTACAAATGAATTAAAATGTGGACAGGCAGAGAAGACAGCTTGGAGCACACACACTTTCAAGGGAATAAGAAACTCCTCCATTCCTTATTTTCCCTCCTGTAGTTTATGGAGGCACAGAAGAAAACTATCCTCCCCTTTTGCAGAGCTCTTAGTCAAAAATGGGAAGAGCTGAAGCCTTCAAGCCTACTGGCCAGCACCATGAGATGCTTTATTGCTAGTTCAGGGCAGCAGCAAATTGCTTCTCAGGAACACAAGTCAAATAATAGTTCTTTCTGGGGGATGCTGCTGGAACCTCCTTTGGAGGCTGCTCCTTTATTTCATTGCAAAGACACTAAATACCTAACTTCACCAAGAATATTTTATTTTTCCTTTCTTTTTCCCAGCCACTCCAACAGGAAAATAGGGGAGGGTTATTGGTTACTCCTGGCAAGTGATCTCCACGTACTTCAAGTTCACTGTAACCATCTAAAGTTGAACTTTTGGAGCAATTGAGGTGCCCACACACACATCTAGTGCCCCTTGAGACGCTTTGGCAGAGCCATTCACACAGGCCTGGCAGCTGACACAGGAATTACCCTGTGGAATTACCCATTTTCCCATGGCAGCAACAGCAGCTGGAGCTCTCCAAGTCACTCGGTTGCTCTGGACAGGTGGTCATCTGTCATTTGACATTTCCAGTCCTTTGTCACCTGAGCACTGACCTGCAGCACTTGGGTGCACTGCTGTTTATCAAGGAAAACATGAGCTTCCCTCAGTGACTCCTCAGAAATCCCAATTCCTTCAGCTCCACAGAGGCTGATGCACTCTGACCAGGTCTTCTTGGCATCTACCTGCTCTGCTCTCTACATTTCCCACTCCAGAGGTCACTGAAAATGTGCAGAGGTGCCCAGGACCTCACATTTCATCAGAAATTAACAAAATTACATCAGCAAGTACTGCCAGGCTTGGTACTTCGTGGAGAACACTTCATTAATCTCTGATAAAATGCAAATTATTTTGTTAACCCCAGTGCACCACAGTCCACAGGGATTGTTCTCCTACAAATGGAGGAGGAAAATGAAATTTCTCACAGTAACATTTTCCATGCAAAGTGGAACATTGCCACTGACCAGCAGAAAAAAAAGGTGAGGGGAGTATTCTGCTAAACTACTGATTTCTGCAGAGTTTTCTGATTCATCACTTAAAAAATGTTAAACACAGGCAAAGCTTCAGAAAGTTCTAAAGAGCAGGAGTCTGAGAGCAGGGGTTATTCTAATCACCAGCTCCTTTGCCATGGGAAAAGTCAGGAGATAATAACTCTCTGGGCCTCCAGCATAAACAGGAAAAATATATGGAGAGTAGTTAAACATATGCCTGTGTTTGTTGTGGCGTGGCTGGAGGCAGAAAGCCTTGCCTGAAAAGAGCCAGGTTTTCTGAAAGCACAGAAAAACAGAATTAAAACAATCAGAACAGTTAGGTGATTCTTTTTTCTGCCAAGGGAAACCAGATATTTTCTGAGGGTTTTGATATTTCTCTGTATTAAGACAAACTGGAACAGTGCAGAACAGCTGGTCCTACCACAGAAAATAAAGATGCTGTGAGTTTATCTGCTGTGATTTTTTTATGACAACTCATCTTATGTACAGGTGGCAATTACACAGTTCCCAAGCACAGATGGAGAACCTTCAGCTGGCTCAAGGATGAGAATCTTGACCCTTCTAACACTGGTAAGATACCTATGAGTGCTGCAACGTGGAGAGGAGAGGAATATGAGTTTCAGTGGCTCCACGTCGTGCAGCAACTGAAAAACAAACGCCTCACCTGGCAATGGTTTTGCATTTTTAAGTGCAATGCTCATAAGAACAACAGAGTAGACTGATTTTCCAGGAGAAAACAGAACAGGCCAGCAGAATTATATTTGTCTTGGTGCTTTGAAACCAGTAAAGTTTACTCCTTTGTGTTCTTCCTCCAGCCACACACTGATTTTCATTTCCTGAAGGCCAGATGAATTCCAGTTTTTATGATGTTTTCTGCAGCAATCTGATTTCTATGGCAGAGACTGCCTTTTCCCACACACAAAGGCAGGCTACACACACACACACACACACACACACACACACACACACACACACACATATATATATGTGCTGTGGTTGGTATGCACTTAGAAAGGACTCCCATCCACATGCATGTCCTCACCTGATCTGCTCATCTAATGCTCCATTATAGGCAGAAAGAGAAGCTGCTGCATCAAGCAATTAAAAATTATTTTAAAATAAAATAAAAATTAGATTAAAATTGGCCAGATGAAACACAGCCCAGAGGTGCCTTTCCCTTGAATACAAGTAATTATGCTGTGAACATTCAAAGACACAGTGCAGGTTATATGGAAGATAGCTTAGCTACCTTCTGTCTTTCCTAATTCAATAATTATTTCCCACATCTGGGCAGCTGAGGATGCAGAGGAATTTCTGTGGCTTGTTTGTGCCACCTGAAAAGAGCCACTCATGCAACTCAGAAAGAGCTTCCAAACCAAACCTTTCAAAGCTGACAAAACTTGGATTTATTTATTATTTTTTTCCCCCTTTTGAAAGAATCTTCAGAAAGTGTCATCCACAGGCTTTGGTTTCTCAGTCTCATGATATTCCTGCTTTCGCCAGCATCTAGCACAGTGCTTTAAGTGCTATCAATAAATAATGGATAACTCACTCCATGCCTTAACTCTTTAAAGAAGAGGCTCTGAGCACACCAAAATACCCCATCATTTATGGTGTTCTAATGGAGTCCCCACTTAAATCAGTTAGAGACACAAAGTCAGGGAAGCTCAGTGATCAGCGAGGTTTCCAAGGATAACATTGATAAGAAAACAAGCCCAGGAGTCAAATAATTTTTCCATATTATGGAAGGCTTTCCCCAAGCCCTCTAAGGCTCTAGCTCACCTTTCACATCTGCTGCATTTTGGGCCTCAAGTAGCACAGATGGGTGGCAGGTTATAGTAACAGTCATCTTGACAACCTTCAGTCATCAGAAAATTAGCCATTTAATCTAAGCTACTCATCAAATCTCCCCCCACGATCAGGGAAGTGAAATAGGTGCCTGGAGTGAACAAAATTGCTCCAAACAATAGAAAGGTTGCTCAGCAAGATGCTGACTGCAGCAGCAAGAAAATGGTTTATGAAATTCCCATTTCCCACCATCAGCAGTCAGGTTTCTACGATCCCAGTTTGCTGCTTCTCACTGGGGCCAGTATAGTGTCTGTGGGACCAGGTTTTGAAGTCTACCACTGATCTGATGAGCAAAAAAAGAGCTTTGTGGGGGACAGTCCCTAATCATGGAATCACTGCTGAGGTTGAGATCATTTAGGACAAACAGTTCAATCAGGGTGAGCCAGACCAGGCTGCCCAGGCCCATGTCCAGTCAAGATGTGAGTATCTGGACAGAGTGGGGGGCAACCTGACTGAACCTGATTTCTTACCCACTGACCATCAGTCATTTTGCATCCACAGAAACACAAACTACTGCCAAGTGGTCTGTCCCAGCCTCCTCCACACCCTTCCCTCTCCACCAGTGCTACCATTCTGGTAGGTGCAACAACAGCAAGATCAAGGACAAGCAGCTAAAAAAATTATTATGCTTGGCAGTGCTCATTTACTGCTCAATTATTTCCCTGACAAGTTTATCATGCAAGCACAGGAGCATCGTGCTGACAGAGAGGATGGAAACACATGGCTGGGCATCTAAGGGAGGACCAGACCATCACATCAGAGAGGAGGAAGGAAGGTGACCCAGACCTTCACCTTTCAGTGTTAATTAGCCATTAAATCAGCTCAGCTGCCTGTGAAACCATCTCCTTCTTTCCCATAAGAGTGTCCTGGGAGGTTAAAAATCAGACAAACCTAGGCAGTTCCTCTCGTGGTCCCAGCAACACTACACCAGCACAGCCAAAGGGAGAGAATTCACAGATTCAGAAGTGGAAGCTACTTAAGACAGACTTGCCATTGAACTTGGCAATCTCAGCCAATTAAACCTTTAAACACACCTTTTTAGGATTAATTTAATTGCTTTTTGGAGGTACTTCTTTCCTTCTACTGTGACAAAAGGCATAGCCTAGACATCTAACTTGGATTAGAGGCAGCCAAGATGATTCCCCATCCTGTGGTTTTTCATTCTACTATTTATTACTTAATGGAATTAAGTAACATTGGGTAATTAATTTGTTACCATTAAATTAAGTAACATTGTGAAGTCTCCTGTGAAAGCCAAACTCCTTTGTCTTCTGCTCATTTGCCATCTAATCTAGGTGACTGCCATTCTGGTTCTCCACTACACCTAGCACCTTCTTTTAGTGACTCATAAGGTGTATTTGCCCTGGAGGAAATAATTAAATGTAGCCTGTGGTGTTCATAGGTCTCTGAAGCTCATAATATGCCTGGGACCCCAGGAATGAAATTTTTAGAGATGAAATAGCCCATCAGAAGGAAAAATTCACATGCAATTCCTGAAGCTGCAGAACCTTAACAACATACCAATGGCCAGTCTAGAGCTGAAAAATGACCAAGTAATAATTGTAGGGAATGTTTGGACCCCTTAACATGGTCAGACCCCTCTAAAACATTCCATTCAGAGGCAAAGACAAAAGCTGCAGAGTTGCCTATGGGGTATAATTAATCCCACATCATATTAAACCACAGGTGTAGCAAAGCTGTCCCAGAACTCAGAACAAAAAACTGCCAGGCTTTTTAAAATACAGTCTGCAGGTGGCTGCATGAAACCTTTGCTCTAAAATGATAGGGCTTTGCCACCTGAAATGCATAAGCCTATACAAAATCTAACTACATGCTGTATATTGAAGGACTATAAAAATAAAATTGAACAATTACCTTTTCTGGGCAGCATAGATTGAGCTATATATCAGCTTGAACATGACTCCAAAGCAGTAAAGTCCCACCAAATGCAGATGAAAGGGCTCCAGTCAATGGCCCAATTCAACTTTGGGCTCAGGCTACAGATGGGGTTCAGGAGGCAGAATTATCAACGAGATGATGGCAGTTAGCAGGGGGCAGGGAAAGCCATTGTGTCACTAGATCTATTCAAAAGCTTGAAATGACTGGGGGAGTAAAAAATGAGAAAAAAAAAAAGAAAAGAAAGAAAAAAAAACCAAACCAAAAACCAGCAAACTGACAGAAACTGCAAATAATGAGACCCAACTCTGCTGCCAGATACACACACAAAACTCCTACAGATTTCAGTGATCTGGAAGAAGGAAAATGAAGGTGTTCACTTACAATAGCTCTTCTTTCACTCCTTCCTTTGATATCTCTCCTTAAGCAGAACTAGGACTGGACAAAAATCTCTTTTTTTGGAACAATGGCAGGACTTTAGAGATCATTCTCTACTGTGAGCCAGCTCTCCTCTAATTCAGAAGGTGCTGCTGTTTCTCCTTTATCCTGATTTGCTAATTATACTGATGATCCTGCTTAGGCAGAGCATGGGGAGTGGTGGAGTTCAGGTGAGATAGGTTGTCTGATTTTGGGCTCTGGGAGATGCTCCATGGGATCTCACCTGGCTGAGTCAGAATATTTTGTCACTGCAGGGGCATGCATCCAAGGCAATGATGTTAGCTGTAGCTTCATCCCATCTTGCAGCAGAGATGTTTAGTGCAAAGAGATTTACCCCTGAGCAGCCTGTCTGCTCTGATCTGGAAGCTCTTACAGCCAAGTGTCTGAAGTAATGTGCTTAAGTTCCATCTTCTTGCAAGTCCTTTGAGTTATGCTATGAAATAAGGGATGTTAAACAACCTGGCAACGCTGCTATCCTGCACCGGGCCAGAGCAGAGGCACAAGGCCTCGCCTCAGCCTGCCCTCACATTAAAATGTTCTTCCTATCCACTGAAAACCAAGGAGATTTCTACTTGTAAGGAATAAAGTTGGCAGAAACAGGCCTTGTGACGCTGAGATGGCAGCAGCTCTATCACATGCCAGTGTGGAGTAATTCCCATCTTGGCCCTGACAGTCTCACCTCCAGCTGGGAAATCCCCTGAGCCCCACAGGACTGTATCCGAGACAGGCACCACCAAACCAACACAAGCTACCACCCATAGTCAGCTTTAGGCAACTTCAGCTTCTGCCCACGTTTAGTGAAATGCTCCACGACAAAGTATGCAGCAGACTTGGGATGTCTCTTGGCCAAAGATAATCAAAAGAGGAAAAGAAAATCAGTGTGTGCATGTTACCACTAATCATCACTCGCAATCCTCACGGCACCTAAGATTCCTGTCCCTTTGCTGCTTTTTGGATGTTCAGGATTAGGCCGATCTGGAAGCATGTATCCCCATTCTCAAAAAACCCTAGAATTCCAAAAATGCTTCCTGTTCTCCTTCAGAATTATCTTGTTGTACAAACAGCAGCACCAGCACAGGGCTGAGCTGTGGATTGGGACTACTCAATGTCAGTGAAAAACTTCCATGGAACAGTTTAGGTTGGAAAGCACAAGAGGTTGTTCAAGCCAGATATCAAGATTGATTATTTCTGAATAGCAGGGTACTCTACAGTACAGGAGACTCTGGCATCATGTTTGGCTCTGGGAGCTCTCTTGGAGTTTTTTTTGTCAGTACAATCCCACAAAAGCCAATTAAATCTAGAAAATGCTGGTAGAGTCTACAACCTGCCCCTCAAAGAACGGGATGCTTAATAAAAGTTGTCTAAGGTGCTATCTTGTTTGTTAGGGGTTTAGGTAGCAATTCAGAGACCTTTAATAAATACATTCCAGTGATTGCACCCTATCACAGTTTCCTTTGAAGATACATTTAGGAGAATTAGTAGGTTCCAGTGTTATCATGACTATGTAAGATTGTGCTTAAATGCCTCAAGGTCAGGTATGAACTTTTTCTCCCAAGTAGGAATTTAAGCCCACAAACACACCCCAGTGAGAGAATGCATTGTTTTCCCCTACTTAAAAATCCATAATGCCATTAAAAATGAATACGTTGTTGTTAAATAAATGTATGAAGCTCAGATTAAACCCGTTTGTATTTCCTGCCCTCTGTCAATTATTAATATCACCCATAATAGAGAGATTAATACCCATACAGTGGGGCATAAAAATCCAGAAAACAATATGAGCTTTCTCTTTGGTAAGAAGAAATATTTGCTCAGGTTTCACACCCAACAGGAAGCAATTCTGAAGCAAGGAGTCTGCTTTTGCACTGGTCAGCACATGACTGAGCAGAATGAGCTGCTGCTCAAAGTCTGCTAACAGAGAAGGGGCAAGGGCACGGCCCATTGGTGGATAAAACCCAGCTATTTGCATCCACAAAGTCAATATGGGAGGAGAAAAGTATTTCTGAGAGCTGGAGCTGGGAGCTAGGCAATTAACATTGCTTTCATGCCCCACTGTAATTAAGGCAGATCAAAGAGGACCTGTAACCCTTGATTTCAGCAGGAAGAGGAGAGGGCAGAGTGAGCACCAGCACTAGCAACTCCACAGCACCTCTTGCAGCCACAGGCACGGGGCTGTAACACTAACACAAAGCACACAGAAGAAACTTGGTAATGGAAGAATTTTATCACTCTGAGGTCTGTCAACATATGGAGAGTGCATTAGAAAAGCTGTTGTTTTACAAACAAAGCTAGCAAGTGGGGTTGATGTTACTACAACTTGAATTTCTTTTTGAAGGATAAAACGAGGGGGGAAAAAAAATCAATGAGATACTCATTATATATGCAAAGAGATTAAGCATAAAACATATATTCATAAAGAGGAAAAGAAAAAGGAAAATGCATCATAATTCTTTTGAGTGCTTATTTACAAGCTGATTTCCTTCATTTGCATGCAGCATTTTGTTTCTCCAAAGAGCATTATGTTGAATTCCAGGAGTGGCAAGTTTAGTGCTTGTCACCACCAGGTGAATGTGCTCCCACTTTCCAGTTATTTGCCCATGAGAAACCAACAAATAGCATAAAACTAAGAAAAACAGAAGACATTGAGTAGGACACAACTAACTCAAAACCATGACAGTGACACACAACAGCCACACTTCTTTAAGGATGAGAAGAAGCAGCAGCATATACTTGTCCACTGCATTATTACATGTGCTTGTTTGAAAAGTGATGTCTATGTGATGTTACTGGTAATAAAATACAAATATTTTATTACCAGTACACAAATACAATCAGCAAATCAATATACATACATACATATATATATATATATATATATATATATATATATACACATATGTGAAGCACAGAACAGGAGGGAATTACTGAGCAGGAAAAAATCCTGCCAGGAGAAAAAGGACAATAAAACAGAAAGTACTTTGGCCTGTATCTCGTGTTCTCCCCTTGATGCTATTTCCTGGTGTCACTTTCTCTTTCTGCCCTTTCTCATCTGCAAGGTGAAACTCTGATCTGCTCCATGCCATGGTCTTTTTCAACTGACTCTACAGGGTCATAAAATACCATGTTGGAAGGGATCCAGCCCTTACTCTGAGGCAGGATCAAACATATTTTTATCATCTGTGCTAATTCCAGGAAACTTTGGACTGGTAAGAACTTCTGGGCTCAACTTTTATTCCATCCTTCTACATATGGCTGGTCCAAGATGCTTTTATTTTTGTTTAAATAAAAATAATCATAATGGACATCAGTTCTTACTGGGATCATTCAATTTCCAGGATTGTTTTAGGGTCTACTATTAAGGAACTGTATTAGCTACTATATAGTGCATATTGGATGAAGCAGTGGGTTTTGTTGGCTCATATAGTTTCCTTAAGATCAACTCATTGCCTGTGCACACCAGGAGACTAATAATGGGGTTTATATTCAGTGTGTTGTTTGGCACTTCCATGTACAATAAATAAACACCACAGCAATAAAATCAGTCAGATTAATCCTGTGCTTTGCTTGAGCATCTTGTCACAGATAAAACTACTAATAAAAAAAAATAAAATGAAAATAAATAAAAAGAAGTTAAAAGCCTGTAAAATATTTCCCATTCATTGGGCTTTACAAAGGACTGTGATGACTTACAAGCTGAATCTTTTCTATTTAGATGCCAATAATGGTTTCCTTTTGATCAGTCTGCCTACAAATGATTTCAGACCCACTGAGAGGCTTTAGTGGTAAAGCTCCAAAATTCCCAGTGAATGCTGCTATTGAATGCTTGCATGTATCTGATCAAAAATCACCATGAAATATTTCTGATAAGCATTTATTAAAAGCTGAAGCATGGTAAATTGCTAAGTGTACTCACTTAAAGCAATTGAAGCAGAATATAGCTTCTTGTCCCAGTGATATATTCAGGCAGCTATTCCAGACTAAGACACCTGTAATAATCAGAGAACTTCAGAACCAGAGAACAACCAGTTGTGTCACATAACCTCTGCACTCCTGTCTGCTGCCTGGGCTAAAGACAAATGCACAGTATTCAGCGTGTGCCTGCCCATGCCAATGACTGGTACTTGAAATATCAAGTGCTCAGCCACTATTTTTTACCATTAAACTGCATTCCTCTTTCAGTCAGAACAATGCCACCTCCTTTTATGAAAAGCTGGGAAGAGGTTTCATCAGATAAAGCAGAGTGAAAGTGCAGCTGGTTCATTCTTGTCTCTGGTGAAGGCTTGCAAAAGAGACAATTTTAAGGTTGCAGGAGGGTCACTGTAACCTGGCTTAAATCCAGATTTCTCCAAAGAGATTTTCTGGCATTCCCCTGGCTCTTCTTGCCCACTGCATCAAGGCTGTAGCTCTAGAGTTCAGAAGGCTGCACAGTGGGGCTCATCTCATCAAATCAGATAATACTCTTCTATTTTCATTGATTTTTTTCTGGCCCAGTTAGCCTCCAGCTGCATCATTTACCTAGCAAAGTCCACCAAAGCATATGCTGCTCGAGGGAAGTGGCAAGAATGAGCCACCTGAGGCAGTAAAAAAAGGTGGGGTGGGGTGTCTTTGGGGTGACAGAGCCTGTATAACCACAGCTTAATGTTCACAAGTCCAAACCCTGCAATGAATGCAGCATTCTCAGTGTAGTACTTGGCTATTTTAAAAGATTAAATATGCCTACCTCAAAAGAAAAAAAATATATTTTAGGGAGGGCTTTGTATAATGGGATCATCTAGGGTAGGAGAAGTCTAAAGTCAGTGACCCAGGAGTTTCATTTCTGTTTTAGTCTTATTATTACCTATGAATAATATACCATTACTGACTTGAGGATTGCTGCTTAATTCTAGTAATGAGAGTAGAGTCTTCCCAAAACCAAATATTATTGCAACCCACTAAATAAAAGGGGGATAGGGAGCTCTGCACCACTGGTTATCCCCACTGCAAAGTTAATGCACCTGATTTTTCCCAGCTACAACCACCTTTCTTCAAAACAAACCTGCTCCAGAAATCCCAAGTATCACAGATCCCATCACTCAACATCATTTAGCCTGGGGGCCAGGGATTCAGTCAGAAAATCCCTGCCTGAAGATGTGCTCTGAGGTCCCTGTTTCTGGAGAGCTGTGCTGGTGGATATATGGAGTTTCTCTGAAGTCTTGGGAACCCTAAAATGTGGGGTTTGGATGAAAACTGGAAACTAGGAGCCCAGAGCAGGCTGGCAAACAAGTGTCCCATACATCTTATGGATCAACACACTTGTTCACAAGGAAAAATTAAAGGAAAAGGGGAATTAAGAAAGGATGGGGCAGAATGGAAAGGGGAAAAGGGTCAAGAATTTGAGAGCAGCAGCAATCACAGAATCACATCCCAAAGAGAGAGCATCTGTCAGAGTCAGTGTCTGTCCCATTTCATGCTCCAGGGCATGAGTGGGGAAGCTCAGGCCACCTAATTTTCCACCCACCCCCTGGCATGAAACTTTCCATTGTAGGCATTTCTCCCTCGAGCTCATCACTCCACAAGGACCACAGCTACTCAGCTGCTTCTCTGGCTCCCTGACAGCCTGCTAAGCAAGCAGCAAAGCCAGAGAGGAGTGGAAAAGGTGTGGAAAGAAATGTGAGAGATCTCACAGATAATATGGAGCGGAGGCAGCGATGTAATTATAACCCTGCTTTTATTTTCACTTGATGGTAGGAAAAAAAAAAAAAAAAAGGAAGGTGAGGAGAAACTTTTAAATGAAACATGACGTTCTCTTATTAAAGTCTGATTTAGGCTTCAGCAGCCTTGCTGCTTTGTACACATTCCAGTGCTCCCACGCTGTGGGTAGCCAAACAGTAGAGGTTTCATAAAATAAAATAAGTTTAAATGGTAATTTCCTGAACAATGAGGGCTTGTTTTCTGAGCAAACAGGCTTTTTGGTGCTGTTAGCAAAGACGACGGAGCTCGCCGTGTTGTCAATATAAGGAAGAGAGATATGGTCTTATTTATAGAATTAAAAGCCCTGTTGTGCATCTCTGGTTCCCAAGCAAAGGAGTCTCTTGTGGGCACTCATTATC
This sequence comes from Corythornis vintsioides, assembly GCA_025447755.1. Classification (NCBI taxonomy): domain Eukaryota; kingdom Metazoa; phylum Chordata; class Aves; order Coraciiformes; family Alcedinidae; genus Corythornis; species Corythornis vintsioides. Next base: position 4,195 of record JAOEGS010001233.1, on the reverse strand, counting down.
CAGTTACGTGTGGGTTGCTCTGGTTGGAAAAGACTTCATTGCCACCTGTTTCTGCTCAGTGTGGCCCCACTGAGGCCCCAGCATCCATCGCTGTGGTCTCATCTAAGAAGCTTCCACTCACATCCACTCAAGGGGAGAACAGTCAGCAGCCCCTGCCACATCTTGGGGTAACCTCAGGTGTCAAATCTCCTGCATTTCTGCCCTATCAACCTGGAAGTCTCAGTGTTTGGGGTCCAGAGACAGCAGTAATTCCTTCCAATCCCTCCCAGTAATCTCTCTTAAGCATCATGAAGGACATGGCAAGCAGGGCACTGATATTAAACAGGACATGTGGCAGGTGGCCTTACATGGTAGAAAAACTAGAAAATAATGGAACAACCCTCAGGAACATTATTAATAACACGGTGAGATGAGGAATTGTGGGTTTCTCCATCTCATCAGCTTGCCACTGCAGCCATGGCTTGCCATAATAGGATTTGAAGGTCCTCCCAAGATTGTATCTGCCCTCAAGGGTAAATAAAGTCAGAGCTGCAACTTTCTGACACAACTTTGTCACTGGCTTATTAATATTGTCAGGCAGTGACCGGAGAACGGGCGACACTGGCAGCATAACAATGCTCAGCATCCCCTGCAATGAGAGCAGCAGCAGTGGCCAGCAATTCCACACATGCTCTTGGGAGGTTTTCCTCACTTAACTTTTCTATGGAACTCACTTTCCTCAATAATGTGCAGTGGGAGACTGCTTTGTTGTTGCCAAGTTCAACAGAAAATGCACATTTGCCACATAATTCGATATTAAATGCATTTAGGGCCTGATCCAAAGCCAAGTGCCATCAGTGGCATGAGTGCTATTATAAGTAGTAAGGCCTGTGGTTTGGACTTTCCTGGAGAGGTGTTCCCAAGCATAAAGCCTTACAGAAGATTAACAACTAATTAACAAAAACACTGGAGGGATGCTGTTTGCAAGGCAACATTAAGCTTTCAAAATTACCCACTTTCAAAACTGGGGTTTGGTTCAGGTATGCCAGTCAGCCTCTACTTAGGGAGTGCCAAGAGCATTCCTTAATCCTTATAAATCCCTTCCAACACACGAGCATTTCTAAAGATGCTATTCTGCTCTCTCCTCAGGGAGATTTTTGGGTCATCTCCCAAAAACTGCAAGATAGCAAGTGCACTGCTTTGAAAAAAAAAGCCCTGAAAGGTCATGAGTTTATGCTCAGGTATTTTTAAACACTTGCTATTCAGTGCTGCACTAAAAAAAAAGAGGTCTGATGATTGCCAAACTGAGAAGAGAGCTCAGGGTTTATGGCAGTTACCTGGGGTGTGGATTAAAGACCAAGCTACTAGAGGTGCCAAGCCACCACTGTAGCTGGCTCTGAAACTTATCTCTCCATGGCAGTGCCCTGAGGTGCATCAGAGCATCTTGGACCTCGGGGAACAAAACAAGGCACCTCAGTGTCACAGTCGGGTACAGAGGCAAACACAAGTCTGCAGCACAAGCCTGGGTCTGGGACCAGCTTTTCTTTGTGGCTGACCAACCATGGAGATGAGGAGGCTGGCTGGTGCTGTTGGATGGTGCTATTCTGCCAGTGCCCCTGGCTGCTGCTCAGAAGCTAGTGGCCTTTTCAGGTATGCAATTCTCTCCACAACTGCCTGACAAGACATATGCTGTGACAGGCAAAAGCTAAATCATCTCAGCATCACCCAAAAGCTCATCAAAGCTCCTTCAAAGTGCAACTCGGACACCACCAAGCTTCTCCACAAGCTCCAGCATTTCATTTTGACATCACACACACAAGATTTGTGGGGGGCACAAGGCAGAGACCTTTCCCAGAAAGCTTTTCAGGGGGGTTTGTGAAGCTAGCAGTGTCAGAGCTGCAGAGACACGGGATCTGCTGCAGCCTCTCCTGTAGATGAAGGTGCCCAGCAGCCCCCAGGCTGCATCCTCCTGAACTGCTGCATCTGGGGTTTTTTGACACTGGGAGGATTCTGCTTCCCCACAGCTACAGAGGAAGGAGCTACACACTCTGAATTATCTAATGTAATCTGGGGACAGAGCAGCTATTAATCACTGTTATTGATAAACAGTAGCTTTATTAATAGAAAAACTGCCAGCAGTGTCAATTATTCATACACACATGTATGCATATTCTAGACAAAGAATGGAAAACAGACTTCCCCCTTCTATCAGAACTGTAATTGGTAGAGTAACTTGTGAAATGTGGGCTTAGGTATTAATAGTTTTAAAATATTGTTTTATATCACTCTCATTTCCTAATTTATCTCTGTCAAGCATCTAGGCAAGCCCCGAGCCATCTGAATGCTGTGATTAACTAGCTTGCTGATTATCTGTGTATGAAGATCAGATCTGTGAGAGTTTCCCAGTGCCATGCCACATACAGAAGCAGAGAAAAAAAAACAGTTTATCATAGGTTATTAAGGGCAAATTCAATATTAAATGGATTGCAAGAACAAGATCTTCACCCACATCTGCAGTTGGTGTCATTCAGTATTTTTAACATTTTCCCTCCTCCTACCATGCTGCAGGGCTCTGCCCCACACTCCTTCACTACCTGGCAGGGTAAGTGGGTTAGGGAGGGTGGCAGGGATGAACCTGAGTCCCAGCAAGCAGCTCTCTTGCCCCAGCAAGCCCTCTGCATTCCAGATCCTTTCACCCCCTGAGCCATGCTGAGGAACCAATCCTGACAAGGAATGCTAGAAGGATGGCAAGAGAACAGGTTCAGTTTGTGCCAGTGCATCAGCTGCTTCTGATGTTGGAGGGCTGGATTTGATGATCCAGGTCCCCTTTTTGCCCTCGTGTGAATGCTGAATGCTCTCACTGACTGAAAAGCCCATCTTCTCTGGGTAAACCCTGGATTTCAATATATATAAATAAATCTAAGAAGTTCCACAATGTGGATGTTCCTGAGGAATTAATCACAAGCTCTTCTTCATTCACAGTAGGTATTTTCCATTAAAGTCACACCAAGTTTTCCCTGTGTTAACTCACATGTCCCAGAAGCCCAAATTCAGTGGAGGCTTAATTACAGTTTCACACTGCCAAATCCCTTTGGTGCATCTCCTTGTTAAGTCGCACTTAACATATGTTATCAGCAAACTTAGGGCCCTGCAGCAACAACAACAACAACAACAAGGCCCTTGAACAGCTCTGCTGAACATCTAGAAGCCTCCAGGAAAGGAATACACAAACATTTCCAGGCAGCTTTCATACCATCCAAGTGATGTGATTTATTTACAAGCCATATTGCATTCCTTTGCTCCTCTGCTGAAGATAGCAGGCTGCTATCAGTCCAGAACATGCTTCATGCAAGGGCTCCAACATGAGGCCACATATCCCTTGGCTACTACACACACAGCATGTGATGTGTAAATGTTTCCCACTTCTGGATAAAACAAAACACAAAGCTACAGCGTGTTGAGACAGAAGTTTTCTACAGGTGATCCTGCCTTCTTAGCAAAGAGATGGCAGCTCAAATAGCCTGAAGCATCCACAATGCCCCTACACCCACTGGGATCAGGCATCTCATCCACATGAGGTCCCCATGTGCATAGGCAGTATCTGCCTGGTCCTCCTTCTCCATCTAAATCTCTCTCTACCACAGAACACTGGGGAGGATGGTTTGTCACTGGCACCTCAGGCTTCAGAGTGCAGGTGACAATCCAGAGACACAGCAGAGCACTCAGGTACACACTCAAAAGACCAGAGTGAGCCACCTGGTGTAATTAATAAAAAATGATAGCACAAGCTTAGGCTGTTTGGTTCATCAGAGTTCACTTAGCTTTTCTATTTAACGCTCTATTTCCTCCGAGAAGGCAACTTATGATTTACTGAATAACCCCAGTGTGTTTCTTTTCTACCTTGGAAAGCCAACTGAAAATCTGTTTTGCTCTGTCTGCACATGCAGAGATACCTATTGGTGTTGTGAAGACACCCAGGACACACCACCTCTCCTTCCATTCTCTACGTGCCCCTGTCCCTGTTGGGGACAATCATCAATTTAGGGAATACAAATCATTTCTCACAGAATCACAGACTGTCAGGGGTTGGAAGGGACCTAGAAGATGACACTGAGCAGAGTCTGGCTCCATCCTCCCTCCACTGCCCTGAACATATTGACAGACACTGCTGAGCTCCCCCCTCAGTCTCCTCTTCTCCAGGCTAAAGAGCCCCAGC
>JAOEGS010001230.1:14440-107590 GCA_025447755.1 Corythornis vintsioides | reverse complement strand
CTCCAGCTGAACAGCCCCAGGGCTCTCAGCCTTTCCTCAGCACAGGGATGCTCCAGCCTCTAAGCATCTTTGCAGCCTCTGCTGGACTCTCTCCAGTAATTCCTTGTCTCTCCTGAACTGGGGAGCCCAGAATTGGACACAACACTTCAGAGGTGGCCTCACTGGAGCAGAATAGAGGGGAGGAGAACCTCCCTCACTCTGCTGTCCACACTCTTTTTCATGCACCCCAGGAGATCATTGGCATTTTTTGGTCACAAGGGCAGATTGCTGGCTCAGGGTGAACTTGTCCACCAGCACTGCCAGGTTCTTCTCCACAGAGCTGTTTTCCAGCAAGTCAGTCCATGGCTTTACACCTCTGCTCCTCAGAGAGGCTGGAGGGAGAGCTGGGAAGTGGAGCTGCTGGCTCCACAGATAAGCCAAGTGCTGGGGATGCGAGAGGCTCGGTCAGAGCCTGGCTCCCTGTGTGTTCCTCCCTGCCATGGTTTTGACCAGAGATTCCATTTTTGACCTGAAAAATTTTCCAGATGAAAAGTTAATTACAAAAGTGATGTCTTCCCACAAGAAACTTCAGTGTCAGCAAAGAAACCTCTTTTTTCTTTTTTTCTTTTTGATGAAAATCTGTTTTATTCACACACACCAACTGGCTCCCATTGACTCCAGCCTTACCCAGTGCTTTGTTTAACACAAAAATAATGATGCTGTGCAATTAGAGTCCATTAGGCAGCCAGGTCACCAAGAACTGATACCAGGCAGTCCTCCCATGCTGGATACAGTTTGCTGTCAGGTTCTTAAATCACAACCTGCTCTCTTGCCTGTGATTTAGGGAAGGTTGGCAGCAGTGGAGCCGTGGGATGAAGGAGAAGTGGGAGTGTTAACCCAGAGAAGATTTTCTTTCCTTTTGTGGACCAGATCTGCTCTCTGCTCAGCAAAGGTACAAGCAGCATCTCCCTCTGGCCAGTGGGATTTGTGTCATGGGCTCTGTCAGTATTTTCCATACACCAGCTCCCTTCTCTCACTGCTGTTATTGGTTCCATATTGACTCAGGATCTTTGCATGCAGGGGGAGGCTTTTGGCTCATGAAGAGGAACTTCTGGGAGGCTGGAGAGCTTCCCTGCTCCTAACGAGGCTCTTCAGCCCGTGAGTAAGGCATGGAAAGCCTGGTGGGGACAAGGTGCTTTCCCCCTGTAACACAAAACCCTGCAGGCTGGTTACCAGAGGCCAAATAAAACAGAGTGTGGGCAGCTGAGACTTTTGAAAGGATGCCCCGTGCTGGGGAAGGAGCAGAGATGGGCCGTGTAGTCACGGGAACAAAAGAAGTCTAAACTGTAAACTGCACTATGTCTTTTAGCTCATTAAAGCATCCGACGCTGACTAATTCCAGGGGTGTTCCTGCTGCCCAGCAGCAAAAGTGCAAAGAAGTGGACAGCTGGGATTTAGTGCCAGATACTGAAATGTGTCGTGACAGTTCAGGCCACCCACGCTCTTGAGTAAACACGACTTCTGGAGAGCCATTTGAGGCAGGGCTGAAGGGAGGAGCAGCCCCTTTCACGTGCATCCAGGCCAAACTTTGTCCTCCTTTACACCCCGGGAGCCCCCATTCACTCCACGGAGCTGGCACTAGGTAGCTGAGGGCAGAGCTGCCTCCCGATGCTAATCTGATTTTTTTTCTAGCTCAGTAAGTACAATTTTGCATGTAAATGTGAATGTGGAACAGATCTGGACTCGATTAGCTCCCGAGTCCTTGACAAAGAGCCATAATTGTTTATCCAGATGATTTTTTTTTCCTTCTTTGTCTCTCTTTTATTTTCTTTACGCTTTGAAACCAAGGTTTTAATGGGCTTGTAAAATAAATACACAAGTGTAGATTACAGTGGTATAAAAGGTGTGAGGAAAGCCCTTCCCTTCTCCTCAGCAGGAGTAAAGGCTCACTTGGAGCACACTGGAGTTGTGCTCTCCAGAGCCTTGGGCAGGGCTGGCTGTGGATCTCACGGTAGGAGGGAGGGTATTTCCAAGACAACACTTAGCCTGGGGCTCCCATCACAGATGTGAAAGACCTGTGATATATATCTCTTTTTATTTTTTTTTTTTCCTGGTAGGCAGTGAAATCTGTGCTAGTGGCAATACCTGGGACACAGGGTTGTTAGAGGAAGGGCAAAGCTAAGGGAATATTAAAAAATATTCTGTTTATTGGGGTAATTGAATCTAGGAGCAGAAATACTAAGACATTTTAATCACAGTCAGATGGTTCCGTGTCACTGCAGGGCAGAATGGAGGCTGTTTGTGTGCCCTGGCTGCACATGGCCACACTTCAACAAGTTTGGATTTATTTTAAGTGTAGCTTTAACTCTGAATTCCCTGGGCTTGTAATGCCCGAGCTGGAAGTAAAGTGCAATGCTTTGTGTTGTACTTTACTCCTAAATGAGGTTTTCCACTTCAGCTCTGCTCCTGTTGGCTCGGGGGTTATTTCCTGCCCTGCCAGGTTTGCTGATTAAATGGAGGAGTCAAAGAGCATCCAAACCAAGGAATAGAGCAGGAAAAGCAGGGATGGGAGGTGGATGGCACAGGCTGTGTGCACAGCCTGGTTGTTGCTTCAACTGTCCATGGCTGGGGATCTCCTGTGTCCGTGTGTGGATACCCTCAGTGCACAGATGCTGTTGTTGGGGGTAGAAGGAACCCAAGTGGGATTGGAGGTTGAAATTCAATTTGTCTCAGAGTCACAGAATGGTTTTGCTTGGAAGAGACCCTTAAGAACATCTAATCCAAATGTTCCCCCAGCACCTCCAGGGCACCACTGCCCCATGGCCCTCAGCACCACAGCTTGGAAACCCCTCCAGGGATCACAGGGACTCCACCCCAGCCCTGGGCAGCCTGGGCCAGCCCTGAACAACCCTGGGGCTATGTGTGTGGAGAGGCTCCACCTGGCCTGGCTGAGCAGAGCTGGCTGAGCACCATTCCCAGGGTTCTGCATCAGTTTCTTCAGGCAAGGCTTTTATTGTCAGGAGGGAAATGGCATCACCCCTGGAGCTCCTCAGCCCCTGCTTTGGCTGCTTTCTGCAGCTGTCACCTCCTCCCCCAGTCCCAAGCCCCAGCCTGCTGAGCTTTTTGCTGCACATCCAGAGACACAGTGCATAGACATGCCCTCTCTCCCTCATTTCCCTCTCCACACATCCATGTCCTACCCCCTGACTAAAGCAAAATTGTCTTTTTTTTTTTTTTCCTGGCACCTGGCCTTGCCAGACTTCCAGAAGCACTGACTCTGCCTGTACCTTGGCCAGAGCAGCCCCTTGCTAACAGCAAACGTTGCCTTAAAGGAGAAGGGATTTTATTTTTCATTTCCCCATCTATTTCCCTATCGTGTTCACCCATTTATTTCCCAGCTCCTGTGGGGAGTGGGGACTCTCATGCCCCAGGGGGGACCCGCTGCCACCCAGTCACCTACTGGGAGTTCCCCTCTTCCCAGCGGGCTGGTTGCTGGCTGTGGAGTTTGTCCCTGAGCCAAACCTCCCTTAATGAATCCAAGAGCCTCTCTCCTGACTTCCAGCGAGCTGAGGACGAGGCCTTTCCAGGACTTGCAGCTTTCCTCCAGGCCTCTCCTCGCACGCCAAGCCAGGAGGCTTCCAGGGCTTGTCCCCGGGGATGGCTCCAGCGCCTGCATCTCGCTCGCAGGAAGTTTTTCCTGCTGCTTGGCCTAAATGTTCCCCTTTTCAAATGTCATTCCAGCACTTCCCAGCCTGAGCCTCTCTCCTCTCTGCCCGGGATGATGCTTTTTCCCTCTTCTACTGCCTGGGTTCTTCTGGGGGTTGCTGGCTCTCACCTGCTTTTCCAGTACCCACCTCAGCTTACCCAGTCCAGGCACGTTATCTTGCAGCTCCTCTCCCTTCATAAATCAAACCTCCCAGGCATTTTTATTGTATTTTATTTTATTTTTCTCATTTTCTTTTCTCCCTGTGACACAGGAGTGATTTTTTTTTATGCTGTCTGCTCCACAGTGTAGAACCTTTTTTTCTCTGCTGTTTGGGCTGACACATTTTTCACTGTAAAATGCTGATGGTTCCTTATGGCCGTGGGCAGACAGCTCTCTGGGTGATGAATGACAGGGGGTGGGTAAATGAAAGAGAGGCTGTGGAGTCTCCTTCTCTGGAGAGATTCCCAACCCACCTGGACACTGCATTGCTGGGTCCCTGCTCTGGGTGACCCTGCTGGATGAAGCAGGGGGGTGACACCAGAGCATCTCCAGAGGTCTCTTCCAACCCTCACCATTTCTTGATGAAGCCAGGCTGAATGTGCTTCCTTCTGAGGAAAGAGCAGCACCAGAATGGAAGCAAGTTAGTGACAGGTGACTTTCCCACCTGGGTCCAAGTCTTTTGCTACCATATAGAAGAAGAGTTTCTTCAGAAGCAGGACCTGGGGCAAAATGCTGAGCTGCCTTCTCACTCACATCACCACTGGTTTTGTGTTCTTGCTTTGCCACAGCCAGGAATCAAGGGTTTCACCACTCAGAGTGGCAAACACAACTGTGGAGGTTGCCATGACAGCTCCGAGGAGAAACTGGGTCAGGTCCCCAGCATGTGGAAGGGATCAGCTGTGGCTGGTCAGCCTGGAGAAGAAAAGGCTCCTGGGAGACATTATTGCAGCCTTTCAGCACTTCAAGGGGGCTTAGGAGAAAGATGGGGACAGACATTTGAGCAGGGCCTGTTGGGACAGGACCAGGGGTGATGGTTTGAACTAAAAGAGGGAGATTGAGGCTGGAGAGAAGGAGAAATTGTTGGTGCTGAGGGTGGCAGAGCCTGGCCCAGACTGCCCAGAGAGTTGGTGGCTGCCCCATCCCTGGCACCATCCCAGGGGAGGTTTGGGGGGCTCTGAGAACCCTGCTCTGGGTGCAGATGGCCCTGCTCCCTGCAGAGGGTTGCGCTGGATGAGCTTTAAATGCCCCTTCCCACCCAAACCAGTTTGTGACTGTGTGATTCTGAACAATCTCTGGTTATCAGCATGCAGAAGCCACTATGTGCTTTGGTAGAGATGGGAGATCTGGGGGGAAATTGCACTTGTGAAATGGAAATGAACACATGGGATTGTGGTTTGTGCACAAACAGACATGTGGATCTAGCCCAAGCTCTGCTCCATCAGTGCTGTTCAGATCTTCCCTGTCACAAGATGCACCAGAGGGTGCAAACCCTTCCTGCCTCTTTCTCCTTTCCATCTTGGACACCCTCTCTTCCCCCATATCATCTGGAAGCATTTCTTGCCAGTGTTTCTGTGCTCTCTGAGTGGAGTTTAATCGCTTGGGCTTCCCCCTCATGCATACCTGGGGTGCCGGGTGGCCGAATAACCTCCCAGGCACTGTGAGCCATTAGCATTTGAATGAGTGACACGAGGATAACAGGCGATTATCCCAGTTACCAGCTGGTGAGTGCTGTTAAGGGGACACCTTCCTGAAGAAGGAACAAAAAAAGCAGTGTGGCTTTTTCTTTTTCAGTAAGGGCTTCCCTGGCTCGTGGGAATACTAATGACTCTTTGAGGGGTGTAGTTTCCACGGGGACACCTTAGCAGCTTTCAACCTCTTCCCAGGAGAGAGCTCAAAACCTAAATACCCCCCCCCCCCCAGTGTGTCTGCAGACAGAGGGAGAAAGTGGAACTGTTCTCAGAGAGAAAAGGTGTTGGGGAGCCAGGCTAAGGCAAGTGTAAAGGGATGTGGCCAGAAGAAAGCTGCAAAAAGAAGCAAAAAATTTAAGTATCTACTCTGGAGCACTTCATCCATGAGGGGTGTGTGTGGGACAGGTCTGGCTGCCACCTTTTCAAGGCAGCAGGACGAACCAGGCACCAGTTAGAGCTCCCAGAGTGGTATCAAGGATGGGAAAAACTCCTCTCCCTGAGGATTTGGCTGGATGCAGAGAAGGGCATCCTGAAAGTGTGGGATCCATCCTATGTATCCCAGGGAGAGAAAAGCAGTTTCAGATGGTGAGGTTGTCCCTCAGCACCACATCTCTGTGGCTTTGAAACCCCTCCAGGGTTAATGGGGACCCCATGAGTGTTATTTCCCTGCTACAGCAGTAGCAGCAGAGATGAAGATTCCTGTTTTTAACATAACTTGTTTCTGAGCAGGCCTTTTTCATACCAAACTTCCCACTTATCTGACCATTCCATCTGCAAATACACACAAAGGGTATTTACCATCTTGTTAATACACCTTGAAGCAGGTGGTGAGCCAGCACCAGAGCTCACTTTTTTTACACCTTCAGGCAACATCTGGGGAGATGGATGAAAGTTCTGCTCAGCTTGGGGCTTCACACAGACCTCTGCCTCCGTGGGCAAGAGCCTCCCAAACCTCTGCCAACCCCAGCTGTGTCATTTGGGGGCATTTTCCTTCATACAGTTAACAGAAAGGAATGTTGACAGCGCTTCCTCCACCTCCCTGGCCCTGCCACCCCCAAGCGATGTTTCCAAAGAGCCGTGCCAAGGTTTTGAGCCATCTCGGTGTGGCTCAGTCACCAGGGTGTCCTGCTTTTTGCAGGTGGGCTGATTCAGGTGATGCTGCAGCATCCCCAGTCATCAAACGTGGGCTGTGCTGGGAGGCAGATGCAGGGAGCTGGTGGAGCCCAGGGCAGGGGGCTGACACCCCCCCCTACCCAGCTCACCAAGGTGGCAAGAGGAGTGGGGAGCAGGTCTCACCGCTGAGCCCATGGGGAGACTCCTGGTGACGTGAAACCATGTGAAGGGCTGTTGGTAATCACTGTAAGGAGCTCAGGCAGGTCTGTCCTGTAACCAGGGCTAGCAGCAGGCTGTGTGGGACTCGGGTGAGGCTGAGGACACCAGGAGCTGCTTTGACTCATCCACGGGCAGAGCAGGAAAGGGAGGGCAATGGCAGAAGGGTTTCCCAAGCCAGGACCTGAGCTGCAGCCTTTTCTGAGAGATGCCAAGTCCCACTTGCTGTGGGCACACAGAGGCAGTTTCTAATCCCATGGACATCCTTGCTGTGCAGTGGATAATGGCAGGAGGGTCCACTCCAGCCTGAGGGTTGTGCCACCAGCTCTTGCATTTTCTCCTGCAGCTTCTCCCATCACTCCTGGACACAGTTTTGGGTTGCTGGCTCCATACTCATTCCTTGCTCAAAGCCTGTGGGGTGGGTGTTGCCAGCAAAAGTGAAACCCACCTGTGGAGTTTCCTTGGGAGAGTCCTCCCTCCCCGCTGAGTTCAGGAGGGAAGCAGCACTGAAGCCTACTCATGTTTCTGTGGGCAACACCCAGGCCTGAGGAAAATCTCCCGGGAGATCACCCTCAAACATGCACATCCCAAAACTCTGCCCTTCTGTTTGCCACCCAAGAGCAGAGGATTGTTCTGCATAAAGGATTCACCCACTTAAATTTGACCTGAGTGGTCTGGATGTCTTCTTCTGGCATCGTTACTGGAGGTCCCCTTCTCAGTGAGCTAGGTGTAGGAGGTACCTGGCATCTGCTTTGAGAGGAGATGAATTGCACCCTCAATACATCTGTTTCTTGAGCATTATTGTGTGGCCAGATGAATTCCTTCAGCTCACAAAGCCACCTTTCCCACCTCTGCAGCCTTCCTGCCATTCCCCCCCTGCAGCACCCACGCTCATTTTCACCATCTTTCTTCTTTTTTAGCACTTTGTTTTCAGAGGCTTCAGCTGTGGTTCATGTCTCCCCATCCGTGTGGTCCTGCTTTCTGTTGCACGGTGCCTGACAGTGTCATTCTCCCCTCTTCCCTCTCGATATCCCTTTAGTTCTTGCTCAGCATTGCTCAGCTCCCCTCTCAGGCTGCTCTGCTCCAGCTGAACAGCCCCAGGGCTCTCAGCCTGGCCTGGCCACAGAGATGCTCCAGGTCTCAGCATCTTTGCAGCCTCTGCTGGACTCTCTCCAGTAGCTCCTTGTCTCTCCTGAACTGGGGAGCCCAGAACTGGACACAACACTCCAGATGTGACCTCACTTTGCAGAGCAGAAGGGAAGAACCTCCCTCACTCTGCTGTCCACACACTTTTTCATGCACCCCAGGAGATCATTGGCATTTTTTGGTCACAAGGGCAGATTGCTGGCTCAGGGTGAACTTGTCCACCAGCACTGCCAGGTTCTTCTCTGCAGAGCTGCTTTCCCTTTGGCTGAGGGGAAAGGACACAGCATCTCCTGGTGATGGGGAAAGCTCTGGTGGTTTTGCACAGAGGAAGCTCCTTTAAATGTGTTTCCTCCTGCTGCCTGGCCTTTTGTTTCCCAGCCGTGCTCGATGCTGGCGCTGGGGAAGCTGAAAGCCCCCCAAAAATGACCTTCCTCTCCACTATAAACTGGCCCCGGGGGGGTGCTGAGCTGTGTCCACACCCCCTCCTGCTCCCCGTGGCAAACCCAGCCCCGTCTGGTGTCTCCCTGGGGGAGGAGAAGGCAGCAGGTCGGTGGCAGGAGCCAACATGCCCGGCCCTGACGAACTGGGGCACACGAGCAGCCCGGTGGCTGTGGAAACCAAGCCCAGGTGCTCACCTGGGGAGCTTGGGTGAGATGTGGGACCACGTGGCACAGCTGGATCCTCTGCAGCATCTCCTTCCCATGGCCTCCCTGAGCGTGGAGCTTCCAGCTGTGCTGGGGGGAGCAGGGCAGGACTTCCCTGTAATTCATTGAAACAATCAACCGAGTGTGAAATCCATCAGTTTCTGGGTCCTCTGTTGCTCACTTTGATGTCAGCTCTTCCTCTTTCATTTTCTTCTTCTGTGGTTTGCTTGGGTTTTTGCTGTTTTGTTTTTTGGGTTTGTGGTGGTTTTTTTTTTGGATAAAATGCATTTCATTATAGGCTGTAGCTGGTTCTCTGAGTCACTTTCCAAATGCTGATGCTTGTGTGTGACAGAGGGATGCTGAGAGAGCTGGGGGTGTTCAGCCCTGGGAAGAGAAGGCTCTGGGGAGACCTTCTGGTGGCCTTTCAGGATGTGAAGGGGCTCATCAGAAAGATGGGGACAGAGTTTTGAGCAGGGCCTGTTAGGACAGGACAAGGGGTGATGGTTTGAACTAAAGAGGGAGATTTAGGCTGGAGAGAAGGGAGACATTTTTGACACTGAGGGTGGTGAGAGCCTGGCCCAGAGCTGCCCAGAGAGGTGGTGGCTGCCCCATCCCTGGCACCATCCCAGGGGAGGTTGGGGGGGCTCTGAGCACCCTGCTCTAGGTGCAGATGTCCCTGCTCTCTGCAGGGGGGATGCAAATGAGTTTTATTGGTCTCTCTGTGCAGCAGATCAGGAACTGAAACCGTGGCTGTCCAGAGAAGCTGGAAATTGCTGGGGGAGTGACTGGGAGGGGAGGTGCTATTAGCACAGTTCAGCTTAGAAAGAGAGGCAGTTTGGGAGACATCTGCAAGGTCTCCCTGCTGCGGGGAGGATGTTTTTCGAGGTGCTCCTGGCTGTGGCAAAGTTGGCTCCCAGTGCTGCAGCAGCAGGGTCAGGTGCAGCAGTGCCAGCTGCAGACGTGCAGAGCAGCTCATGCCAGGGCTGATCTGTGCAGGCACTCGCAGGTGATCTTCGGGTCTGCAGAGTCTCCAGAGGAGCTGGCAGCCTCTCCTGTGGTGTGCACGCTCCGTTGGCTGTCCAAAGAAGGAACTGGGAGAGTGGGGATCCAGTCGGGGCGGTTTGGAGGAGCGAAGGCAAGGAAGGAAAATTACCAACTTTGACATATGTTGCTCCCTGCAGGTCTCTCTTATTATAGCCTGGCGGGATGTCAAGGTGCACAGACACGACCCAGAGCTCCCAGCACCCGATGGCTGCTTGATTTGCCTCCCGTCCCACCCCTTTCACACAGGCAAACCCATTTCTGGCATACCAGGAAATCCTGCTTCTCACTCTTCTCGAGGAGGGAGCTCTCAGTTATACAACCTCGAGCTGCCATCAGCAGGGACCAGCGAGAAGGAGGAGGGGAGGGAGCTGTGGGGGGGGAATAGTTCACTTGGAAAGGAATGCTGCAGTGTAGGGCAGTGGTTTTGACATGCTGGAGTGAAACTTGGCATAGGGGAACAGAGGGAATTCGTTCGCCTGGTAGACGTGGCACTTGAGCAAGAGATGAAATGCAGAGGCAGTGGAAATCTGGAGTGATCTCCAGAGGCAGCTGGTCAGCACGGGGCATGTGTGTGCAGCCCTAGCACAGGTCACACTGTGCTAGGTGTCCACAGCTTTCCAACAACCCTTCTTTATCTGCCTCTCCAGCTCTTTCATCCCAGCAGCACGCAGGAGAAGCCAGCTGTGTGCACAGTCCTAACCCAGGGCAGGGCCTCCAACCTGACAAGGAGAAATGAAGACCCAGGGCTGGGCAGCCTGAAGTGTTTGTCAGCTGTTTGCAATGGCAGAAACCTCCTTACTGCTGTTCTGAGAATATTTATCCACTCCAGTGTGCCAGGAAGAATGAAGTGTGGCATAGCAGCCAGCCAGAAGGATGGCAAATATTTGTTCCTGGTAAAAATTTGCTTGCCACATGTCTTCACTTGCAGCATATCTCCTGTCTTGGAGCAGATTGGAGGGGGCTTCTGGGGTGTCCTGAAGTGTCTCTCGTTAAGGACTGAGTTTTAATGAGAGCACTTATGTGGAAAGGCTGGGGGAATGACATGTGTGCATCAGGAAGCATTAGGTGTGCTTTGGATGAACACCTTTCATTCTCCCTCCCAGAAAGTCCCTGCCAAGGGCTTGACATCTGAACTTGGGAGACCTTCCTCCGAGCAGATTCTTTCTTCTGGGGCGAGTTCCCCATCGCTGGGTTTCAGGCTGTGCTCTCAGCCCTTGTTTTTGTAGCCTGTCAGCACAACCTTGAGAGAAAGGACTTTGGCTGGGAGCTGAACACACAGTACCAGCTGCACTGATCTCCATCTCCTGCTAGCAGTGGACTTTCACACGGTGCCTTCTCCTCCTCCCCCAGCCAGGCTGAAATCTCTCGCCCCAGTTCCTGCTCTATCAGCCCCGGGGAAGCTCCTGCAGCCCCCGTTGTCAGGATGGGAGCCCCTTGGCAGGGCTCAGGCAGCCACGTGGGATGAGGGGCTGGAGGCATCGGAGGAATGTTGATGTTCCAGCAAAGTTTGGGATGAGAGAGGGAAGCTGGAATGCAGCAGCAGAGTCGAGGAGGAAGCGAGTGGAGCAGGGAGATACCGTGTGATAGATGGCAAGGAGAGCAGAAGGGCAGTGGAAAGTCACACAGGGGATGGGCAGGATTTGAAGAATAAGGGCAATAAAAGATGACAGAGTGTTGCAAGTGCCAAATTCGGGGGAGCTGGTAAGCAATTGGACCCTGCCCCCCCACATCTCTGACTTGGACTGTATTTTGAAAAGACAAAAATACTCCCAAGGATACTTGAGTGACTTTTTTTTTTTACTGTGAAATTGGCAGGTTCTTGCACTGTGTTTTGGGTTTGGGTTGTTTTATTTTTTTTCTCTGCATTCCTCTGGTTATAGCAGTAAAACAGATGAAAAGCAAAAGCACTGCAATTTGCACTTTGTCACCTGCTTTGCTGCCTTCTCCTTCCTGTGACTCTGGCAGGAGAAAGCACAAAGCACAACCTTCTCCTCCTCCTCCTTAGCAGGGGTTTTGCAGTGACCTCCTCACCCGCCCAACTGTTGTTGCCTGGCAGTTATGATGCTCTTGAACCTCAAACAAAGGTTTGGCTGAAACACAGGCTCTTTGTGTGGTGAATAGAGGGAAATAGGATGAAGAAATCAGGTAAAATCAGGAGTTGCAGATGGCCCTGATCCCTGCCTGGGGGTTGGACTAGATGACCTTGAACGGTGCCTTCCCACCCCAACCAAAGGCTTGAAAGGGTGTCATGGGAGGGGGGATGCTCCAGCATCTCCCTCCTCAAACATTCTCCAGGCACTGGGATGTGATCCACAGAGTCCTCATTGTCCTAGTGTCACTCAGCTCTTCATCCCACCACGTGGCCTGCTGATCCTGGTGACCACCAACTCTTTCCACCTGCTTCCCCTCAGAAAAGGGTGTAAAACTGTATTTCTGCTCCTCCTCTCTTGCTGCTGTTTGTCCTTCCAGAGCATACCTGGCACACCTATTTTCTCTAGGGTATTTTTCTCATTCTTTCTAAACTTTTATGTGTATCCCAGAGGATTTGTAAGAATTAGGGTTGGCTTGACACGAGTGGAGCACTGTACAGAGATATTTACAGCTGTGTGCAACGCTTGTGTGGAGTATGAGACCAGCAGCAATTAGGATCCAGGCCAGTGCCTTCAGTGAATAATGGTCTTGGTTACTTGAAAATATCAGATGGCTTCAGCTTTATGCAGTTGCTATGAGGAAAAAAAGTTAAGTAAACAATGAAGAAGAATAAGAGGAGGGAGTGGTGTTTTTTTTTTTTTATTGGCATAGTCAAGAAGGGCAGTCAAAAAGAGAAAGAAACTGGGAAACAATACCCTGGGTCTTCTCTTGCAGCCCACAGCACAGAACAGACGTTTTCTTTGTGTGCCTTGATGTTCCATATCCTTCTTCATGAGCCCTTTTGCTTCCTGTCCCTCAGAGACCTTCCTTGGAGGCCAGTTTTGTTATTGGGGTGCCCAGCTGTTAAGATTTCTTTCTGAAGCCAAACATGAGATCTTCATCACCACGTGGTCCTGGGACCTCATCCCTGTGAAGCAGCCTCACATCTCATGGCCTCCCTGGCAGCTGGTGGCCCTCGACAGCACGTCCCTGGGACCAGCCCTCAGCAGTTGTCCCCCTGTGTGTCTGAACAGCCCACCTGCCTTCCTCTGGGGGTCTGAAGGTGGGAGATCCTGAGGTGGATCTGGAGGATTTCTGTGCTGCCTGGCACGCAGATGCCTTCTTCTCCTACAGACAAGGGAGAGATGCTTTCAGATTCCTGGAAATACTTTCATTTTCTTTCCTCAGATGAATGTCATAAGCTGAAGGAACCTGTTGCTCTGTGGTGTCCAGCTGCAGAAACTGGCTCTTGGCTTTGGAGTTTGTAGCTCTTTATGCTCTTCTGCTGCCTGAACCCAGAAGCTGTGGTGGCAGCTCCTGTGAGTTGGGGGCCTCCACCTGGAGTTTTGGGCTTGTCCTTCTTTTGTGGTGCAGAACCAGTTTGGAAATAAAGGGAGGAGAAGAACCACCCCTCTGAGGACCCAGAGTTGAGGCAGGACTTCTCCTCCCCGTGGCCTGCTTTCCCTGCCCGCAGGGTCCCCTCCTCTCGCGGCGCTCCCCGCAGTGCCCCACGCTTCCCTCTGGAGATGCTGTAATCAGATCAAGATGGAGAGGCAGCCTTGTAGCAACACTTCAGCTCGCTCTAGCCACGCAGGAGAGCTGCCAGGGCACCCATCAGCTCCAGCTCTTCTAGCAACGCTGGAGCTGCTCCTTCCAGGGCAGCGATGGGCACGGGGAAAGCCTTGGCTCCTCGCAGGAGGCTTCGCCGGAGCACTGGCAAGTTGGGAAGGTTTTTGTCAGATGGGAGCAGCAGTGGAGAAAGGAAAAGTGAAACCAGATGTTTTTCCTTCTGCTTGCTTCATATTCGTAGAGAGGGGAGAAGAAAGGCCGTAAAAATGTCACAACCCTTGATCCCCCAGGCTCAGCAAAGAGCCAGCGCCGTAAATCCGCACCTCCGCGGGTCCTGGCCGGGACAGGCCGTGGCAGTGGCTGCTGGGGGAGACTCTCTGCACTCGTCAGCAGAAACCAGAGGAAAAAGCCTTTGGGAAGCTGATGCCAACAGGCTACTTTAATGGAATCAGTTATTTTGCACGGATTCCTCTAGGGATGCATCAGCCCCGAGGCTGCCCGGCCGGCTCAGCAATGTGGGGTATGGCTGCACTGCAATCAATCTGCCCCACGGGCTGGGCTGGAGGGCCGGGGTTAACTTTGGACTCCACAGCCCTGTCAGCACAGCCAGGGTAGCAAAGAGGCCTCAACAATGAAGGATTCTCCTAAATTGTTCCGTGTGGTGCTGCTGCTGCCCCAGGTATCCCTGCCACCTAAGGTTTTTAACTAAAAGAGGAAGGTTTGGACAGGAGAGAAGGAAGAAACTGTTGATGCTGAGGGTGGTGAGAGCCTGGCCCAGGCTGCCCAGAGAGGTGGTGGCTGCCCCATCCCTGGCACCATCCCAGGTGAGGCTGAGGGGGTTCTGAGCACCCTGCTCTAGGTGCAGATGTCCCTGCTCCCTGCAGGGGGGTTGCACTGGATGACTTTGAAAGGTCCCTTCCCACCCAAACCAGTCCATGGCTCTATGTCGGTGGGCTTCAACTCAGAAGGTTTCATTTTGGATCTCAGTTCAACCAAAGACTCCTGTGGTTTCTGTGGTCAAATCATGCAAACCAACTTTTGGAGCCTTTGGAAGCAAGCTGCCCTTGGTAGTCTCCTCTGGGCCCCGAGACTGCTCTCTGCTCAGGTATTACAACAGCTCAGGCCAATTGCTTAGAATTATTTTTAAAAGAATTTTCCTAGTGGGGTTAGTCATCCTGTAAAATAATTCAGTGGAACGACTGCAGTTTTCTTTGACCTTGCAACACATTTTCCTCACAAAGTGATTAAAAGCTTAGTCTTTTTGTGACAGCAATTGCAGATGTTTTACCTCAGTGCTTCATTTCTCTTCTCCACCACCACACAGTGTTGGAAAGTCAGAGACATTCACAGGCTGCCTGGCAGGGTTGTCACACTAGTTGTGAACGTGGCACCCTGGTGCACTGCAGCTATCAGAACTAGATTGCTGTGGGCTGACTGTGCTTCCACCAACTCTGTATTGACTGGGATATTCTCAGAGAGATGGTTCTGCTTCTGGTTTTGCTGGGGCAGCCTCCCAGGCCAGCCATGGTCTTCAGGCTGTCAGCAGCTGGGAGGCAACCAGGGCAGGTGAGTTGAGTTGGCCACAGATCAGAAGCATCATGCTCAGTATAAAGGGCAAGTTTGGAGAGGATGGGGTCTCCTTCTGCTCCTCCTCTTCCTGCTTCTTCCCATCCCTGGAGGGGCTCTCTCACCATCCTGCTCCTGAGGATGCTTTCCTGGTTGTTGTGACCACTGTGCATTCCCTGAGCTAAGTATAACTTTATATACCTTATGTTGGTAATAGTGTGGCTGTTTCATTCAATCCCTTCACATTTCAACTCGTGGGGTCTCTTCTCCTTTTTCTGGTCCCCTTTCTCTGCTGAGGAGGGGTCATCAGGTGATAGAACAACTGTTTAGCCCCAGATCTGGGCTAAATGTAGATATCCTTCATCCCAGATCATGTTTTCCAGACCTCTGGTCTGTCTCACACCTCTCTTCTGGACTCTTCCCAGTTGTTTGGTGTTGCAGCACTGTGTCCAAAAGCAGAGAGCAATCCAGCTCCAGCCTGGCTGCTCCTGGGTTGGAGGATTACTTCACTTGTCCTGAGGGCTTTTCTCCTGTTTATCCATCCAGCCTGTTGTTTGCCTTTTTCCTAACAGTGTTGCACTGTTGACTGACATTCGGTGGCTGACCCTGATCCTCCCCTGCAGGATGTGTGCTGAGGTGGTGGCATCTCCAGCTGAAATCTGGGACCAGGTTTCTCCCCTTGTCTAGTTCCTTGTGCTCAGGCCACTTGAAATACACTCTCTTTCTCTGTGACCATGCTTCAGTGTTCCTCTGGTTAATGGAAAACATCTTTTATAATTGATTCAGACAGTTGATCAGTGGTCATTTGGGGGGAGGCTGGCTTGGGTGATGGAGCTGTGGTGGGTCAGAGTGCCAAGAGACACAGGCAGATGTTGTGAGCCAGACTGAAATGTAAAGGCTGATGTGGTGAAAATACCATTTAGCTTTGTCAGGGGGTGGCTGTTGCTGACCAGGGCTAGAATGAGTTGCAAAAGATTGTCTGGTGGTAGAAATGTAGAAACAAGAATAGTTTTGTATCCCTCTCTGAATGGAGGAGCTGCTAGTAGCCAGAGGGTGAGGATTTCATGCACATACCTATTTACCTCCTGGCATTTTGCAAAAGGACTGAAAACTGCAGCCAGTTTGTGAAACGAGGGGTTGCACAACATGAGAACATAATGTATGTGCCTTAAAAGGTGACTGTCACCGAGTGATAACCCAACAGCACCTTCGGGTGTCCAGTGAGAGCTGAAATCTGTCTGAGGAGAGAGGAATCCATCAGCTATTCCCTGCCTGCTGCAGCCAAGCACTTTGAAGCTGTTACAAAGGACAGAATGGCCTTTAGACTCCTGTTAACCTGGAAACTCCTCCAGTACTGCTCTTTTTATCTTCTTTTTTGTTGTCAAAACCTCTCTTCCCTGTGCACCCAGCTGCTTCCCCTTGCTCCTTTTGCTTCAATTCAGCTCCACAGAGCTTCTCCCGTATTAAAACCCACTCTTTCTGCCATGCAAGTGTTGGGAGAGGAGGGTGATTGCTGGGCAACTGATGAGCTGGGGTTGAAACAGTGTTGGGAGAGAGAGAGCACAATGTTCTTTTCTTTTTATGGAAAGTGATATATTGCTACAGGCCACAGTAATCCAAGGCTCGCTCTTGGGTACTTCAGGATGGGTGAACAGGCCCCGCTTGTGCAGCTGTGGTAGGCACGAGGATGTCAATTAATCTTGATTTGTGCTATAGGATTACTTCATACGAGAGGAAATTCATCCCTGGGTTTGGTTTCAGCTCGTGTAGATGGACATGGAGCTGTCTTTGCAGGGAAATCAGTGCCAGGCGAGTCACTGGTCCTCGCTGGAACTTCCCAGACAAGTTCTCTGTCATCTCAGGAGCCTTAACTCGGGGAAAAAGATGGAGCAATCAGCACACAGGGCAGAATGTTTCGCAAACTCTGTCCCTGTGTCACACCCATTTAGGGGAAAAAAAAAACCAAACCCCAAACCAACCAAAAATGAGGGTTTTGCTCAGTCAATTCAATGGTTGTAATTCATGGCAGCTCAAGCTCTGTGAGGTGCAGGGTAAACACAAACAGGTGAAGTCCTGGCTCTGCATTAGAGAGCACAGACCCAGAAAGATGAAAATGTAGCAAGCACACCCTCCAAGAACAGGAGTGTGGTGTCCTACTACCATCCTGAATCAGAGAAAAATCACTTCACCTTCAAGGCTAAGAGAAATAAATAATCAGGGAACCACAGACGTGGTGCTCTTACTGGCTTCTTTTGCCAGGTGATGTTTGTGCTGAAGGCTGAAGCTTTTTATCTCTGAGGAGTGATGAAAAAAAGCAGGGTAACGTGACTTGTGACAAAATCATGAGATGTGCCAAACTGTTTCTTGGGGCAACGCTGCCCCAGTGTACCTGTTCTCCTTCTCTACCCAGTTTACCAGTCTCTGCTGCTCCCCAAGGGACCAGGTTGCCCTGAAATGGGCCCAAGGCAGCACATGCTGGCTGATCTAGTCGGTGCAGGTCAAAGCAGGGAAGAGGGAGCAGCACGGCCTTCAGCAAAAATAGAAAACAGCAAACCCAACAAAACAACACAGAACCAGTTCAGGGACCTGGAGAACTGGCTGCCTTGGTGAGCTGGGGGCTGAAGTCCTCTCTGCTGTGCCTCTGCTGCCATTGCTCCCTGCCTGACCTCGCCGGGCTGCAGCCAGCTCAAGTATGCCAGCCACGCCGAGCCTAACGGGGAGCTCACTGTGTGAGCCAGGGGAGAAAATAGCTGGGCAGATGGTGCTATATTAAGGAGAGCATCTCAGAATTGTCTGCTGGGATTCTCTGGGGGCAAGAGCCTGTCTTGGCCTCGCTTGCTCTCTGCCTCCCCCACCACTGCTGCCTCTTCTGCCTCTTTCCCCCCCTTAGCGATGCTCCTGCCCTGGGGAAGCCGGGGGGTGATGCCCAGCCCCAGGGGTGCTGCTTCCAGCTGCAAATGGAGGCAGCACCAGAGCAAACCTGGCTGTAGGAAGCCTGTGCCCCACCTGCATTCCCACACCCCGGGCCAGCTCCCTGCTCTGCCCCAGGTCTCCGGGCATGACCCAAGCAGCAGTTTTGCACCGGGATGGGCTGGCATGAGTGAGGGAGGGCCTCCTAATCTTCCTTGTCAGCAATCAGTTCTCTTCAGGCTCCATGGGGGAAGGACTTGCAGCAGCATGTTTTCCTTCTTCCTCTCCCAGCCTCTGCTCCTCTCCTTCCCTCCCTCCCACTGCTCCCAGCCAGTACCAGTCCTGCTGCTCATTCCTGCCGGTTGGCTCTGCCTCCCTCCCAGCTCTCCCCTCCGGTTCCCAGCTAAGCTCCAGCGAGCAGGGCAGGGGCAGGAGGGGAGGACAGTGACAAGACACAGCTGCTGGCTGCTCTTAGCAGCTCTGAGAGTGGCCTCTAGTGACCAGCAGCAGAGCAGGCTGGGCATGGATGGCCGCATGGCAGGATGGAGGGCACTGGTGTCCCTTGGGGAGGTCAGTGCACACTGCCCGGGGTCACCTTTTGCAAACAAACAAGACTCATCTTGCACAGAAAACAAATGGGAGAAGGAAACGCTGGAGTTGATGGTACAATTGAAGGGCTTGAAGATTTGTGGCTTTGCACACTTGAGCATTTTGGTGGCACTAAGACCATTTCCTAGTGTGAGGAGTTCTCAACAAGGCTGGGCAGAAATTCCCTTGCCCCATCCTCCCCAGCTCTGCTGGAAAACACAGTCCATGAGCTGCATGACTTTTCCAGCCCTTTGAAACATCCTAAGGGATGGTGTAAAGTCAGTAGCTGAAAGCACTGGGAACTGTCACCCTCCTTTATCAGTGCAGGCATCTGGTGTTTGGGGGGCTCGGAGGGGGATGGAGCTGTCTGGTCAGATGTGATATGAGCTCTGGTGTGGTGTGTTTGGGCTGTGGCTGGGATCACCACAGAAAACTGGTGCTCAGAGGAGCCCTGGAGTTGCTCTAAGTAGCAGATGTTCAGGATGCTACATGGACTGAGAGAAAAGGGTCTCATTTCACCAGCCAGAGTGTGGAAGATTCAAAGATGGGATTGATGGTGGTGGGTGTCAGAAGGGATGCTGGAGGATAGAGCAGCACAACAGCCTCATGGGAAGGTGATGCAGTCACTGCAGGTGATGCAGATGCTGCAAAAAGCATGAGGAACATGCCCTGGGTGACCCTGCTCTGGCAGGGGGGTTGGACTCAATGACCTCTAGAGATCCCTTCCAGCCCCAGCATGATTCTGTGACAGTGGCATCATTTGCTCTTTACAGCAAACATCTTACTTGGGTAGCTCTATTTTTTAAAATTATTTGCTTTCCTGGCTCTTGAACATTTAAAAAGTAACTTTTTCTAGTTGCTCAAATATGATTCTCCTGGGTTTCTATCCCGTGCTTCTCCATAGCTTGTGCCCCAGCATCTCAGGACCTCCTTTGTTCCTCCAGATGACTCTGTGCCCATCAGGAAAGAGGCAGGTGAGGTTCCCCAGCTGCCTGGTGCCAATCGATGGGGCTGGAGAGAGGGGGAAAGACTAATTCTGCCCTGGAAAGCGCTGCCAATGCGGGGCAGCGACGGTCACTCGCCTTCAAAAAAGGATTGATTCACTCTGGAACAGGTGCAGGCAACGGCGGCGGGAGGATTAGGGAGCTGAGGTTATAAAAGTAGCCTAAAAGAGCTGGGCTTATTTAGTCCAGCACCACGAAGGCAGAGAGAGAGGGATATGATTGCCCTCTATAAATACATCCCGGAGGTTAACGCTAAGGAGGAAGAGGAGCTATTTCAGTTAAAGGACAATGCTGACACAAAAGCAAAGGGGCATCACCAGGCTGGCATGCAGAAAGAGAAGGGGGAGCCAGGAGTTGCTGCTGGCAGGGTGAGGGCTCAGGTAGCTCCTGGGGAGGCTGCATCCCTGTGGCTACCTGGGCACGCATGCCATGGGGGGGTGAGACCCCAGCAGGAGACATCTGCCTGAGCCTGTTGGGTGCTGTGCCACATCTGTAGCTCCCACCCCACCTGGACCCTGAGGGTACTGCCAGCCCCAGTGTCTCTGGGCTCCCCTGTGGTCCCTGCCCAGCCATGGTCTCACCTCTAGGTCTAGGCTTGTCCCCATCCCCAGGGAGATGCCCTCTGGGGCTTGGGGAGATGAATATTTCCCTCTGGACTTCCACTCAGCTGTTAAGTCAGGATCTTGGCCAGAAGTGTAATTCAGTCTCCTATCTCCAGGATAATAGCTGGGCAGGATGGTGGATGCCTCGTTCAGGACCAGACATTACAAAGCTTTTATTCCTGGCATAGGACAGTATGTGCCTGTGGGTGGGTGCTTGGCAAAGAGTGCTGCTTTAAAATGAGATTTTAAACTATTTTGTTTGGGGTTTTTTTTCACTAAATACCTCTTCCCTTGCTTTGCCCAGTGAATTTTGCTGGCTGGGACACCCTGTGCCATGAAGGGACCCGTCAAGGCGTTGAGTTAGATACCTGCTGCCCTCTAATGGCTGCGAGCCTTGGGACACTCACTGGGGGTTTTTTGTGCGTCGCTGAAAGAAATCTGCTTAGCTCAGAGCTTTTTCCAGCCATTTCAGCACATGGGACAAATCTTTGGCGAGTGAGCGTGGAGAGAGCTCTTCACCACCCCTCACAGTGTAAGGTGTTGCTTGCTTTGTCCCCACAGTGCACACCCCATCTTTGTCTCCTTGCTTCTGCCACATCCCACCCTCCTCTGTTTCCTGTGAAGGAAGCACTTGCCTTTCTTAGCAGCTTTAGACACCATTTCGAGGGTGGACAAAGAGGAACAACAACAAATTCAGCCTTTGAACTCCACCATCAGCTTTCTGCAGGCCATGAGAGAACAAGGTCAGAGAGATGCTGCTCCAGACCTGCAGGGGTTCAGAAGGCTCCATTGGTGACACCAAGCCACGTGGTGCCAACTCCTGCTCATCCACCACCAGCCCTGTAGTAATGGCTGGTCCTGAGGAAGCTCTTGGTGCCCTGCCCTCTTTGCTGACTTAGGGATTCCACTTCTTACCCAGTGAGGACCGAGCAGGTCCCTGCCGAGCAGCTCCTTCAGCTGAGGTCCAGGGTGTTGCTCCCTGAGAAATCCTGGTGCTCAGTGAGTGTTGTGGAGATCTTTGGGGTTTGTGGTTTGTTGTTTTTTTTTCTCCCAAAAAGCAAAAATCTTGAAGACCATCTGGAGGTAGACTGCTGTCCTGGTGCAGCACAAGGGAAGTGGTAAGAGATCTGGAAGGAATTTTGCAGATGAGTTAATGATCAGTGGAGGATGAAGAATGGTACCGACAGAGCCTGCATCCCTCTGCCAAGGAATCCAGCATCCTACTGAGGACTGGAGGCCGTCAGCGACAGGGGAAACTGGAAGATGAATTGCAGTTCAGCAGACAAACAAGCACTCTGAGACCTCTTGGAGAAAAGTTCCAGGGGCTGGAGCTTAACTTCATTCACAGCTTTCTTCCTCTTTTGATTTAACTGCTTTTGCTAATTTTGATAACCATCTTGCTGAGGACCCAGGACCGAGGCTGTTGTTTCATCACAGTCAGCCAGCCTCAGTGAAAGCCTAATGAAAACAGCAAGGCTGCAATCTTTTGATGTTCCCTCTTCTCTCCGGCCTGGAAAGAATAGTTTTAGTGCTCTATTTACAAAATAGATTTGAAATGTGGGTTAGTACATTTTGGAAGGTAGTGAGGGGGGGTGAAAGCCTGGCTTCCTTCAAATCAGTTGGAGTTTTGCCATCATTTGCATGGGCCAGAATTTCATCCTTGTTTGTGTTGTTTTGCAGCCAGAGTGAAGAACTAGTAGGATGCCTGGGCCAGAAAAAAATCCCAACAAACCAACCAACCAACAACCAAACCAAGCAAAAACCAAACCAAACAAAAAAAACCCCAAACCAAAACAAAAACCCAAAACAGTTGTGAATCTCAACACTGCTGCACACAGTTGGGGGAAAAATGCTGCAGAGGTCCCAGGTTTGAGCTGGGATAGAAGCTCTGTGTTTAGCTTTTATTTGATGAGCTCTGCACCTCTTTCCACGCTGCCTGAGCAGAGAGTGACGTGCTACAGAGCAGACTGGTCAGCAGAGAACAGCAGCTCTGACACTGAGCCATCTGCCATGCCTTCAGCTGCTGGGGAGCTTCTGAAGATCAGATAATAGGTGGGTGCAGGACACCCAGCAGCCTGAACACCCTTAGTAAGCAATGTTCCCCACGTAGGCAGCAGTTGGTTGAACAGCAGCCCGGGCGCGATGGGATGTGCTGGGCTCAGGTTTGGGCACGCCCAGGGATACAGAGCTGCTCCCTGGGCCGGGTGGCTTTTTCTGAGCTGCTATTATGGGTCAGTGCAGCACCCAGGGAATGGGGAACCACGTGTGGAAAGGATTGCTAGGTCACCTCTCTCTGTGAATTTGCAGCCCTGGGGTTTTTCAGGTGGTCTTTCTATATCGAGTAGCACTCATCAGCTTCTAAATTCCCCGGGTGTGTGTCTGCGTGGCAAAGAGCATGTGCAGCTGTTCCCTTCATCTGACAAACCCTACACCTCTTCTTCCAGAGTAACAGTCAACAGACCTAAAATTTCCGGTGTGGGTTGAACAGTGAAACCAGTGAGTCTCAGTGTAGCTTCTACCTCAAAAGCAGCATCAGTTTTAAAGATATTTTTACATCCCTGCAGCATCTTCTGCTCCAGCACAGGGATGCCAGGTACCCTGCAAACTGACCTGAGCGTGCACATACCTCTGCAATGATTTAAAGTGTTTGGATGAGTCTAAAATTCATTTATCTTAATGTTGTAGCATCCAATAGGGAAGGTTTCGTGGGTACCACCAAGGGCTGTGCTGGGCTGTTCGACCAGGCAACCCTTAAGGTAGAGCTTTGAGCTAAAAATAAGTTGCTCAGACGAAGTGTCCACATAAGGTTGTGCTATGCTCCAAAGCTTATCTGGCAGTGTGACTTCAGAGGAACTCCACTGAAGAATGCAAGAAGAAAATTGGTCCCAGGCTCTGGTTTCGGAACCTCCTGTAGGTCCCAGAAGCTCATAAAGCAAATGCTGATGCTGGTTTGATGCAGAGCTGGCCCTGCTTTCCACAGAACTTGCCTCAGGTGAATGAGGATCTGGTGAAGTACAGATGAATCCTGGGTGATGGCTGGAGAGGTGCTGGACTGGGTCCTGCAGACCTTGTTTGAAACAAACCAGAACAGACAAAACCCAACAGCGTTGCTGACACAGGATGGGTCTTTGTCCGAGGGAGAATGACCAGGTTTGGTGCTTGCTGAAATGAAAAGTGAAATAGTTTGGGTGACTTTCCCCCTTTTTCTTCAAATAAAGACACCAGCACTCCCATCTCAAGCAATGAACTGGTTTGGTTTCCTCTCCCAGGCAGCACCCACCGGAGAGAACATCACCAAGATGCTGGTGGCTGCAAAAAGCTGGATTCAAAGGGCAAAAGGGTGGTCCCCAGGCCTCCCCTTGCCCCTACCCGTGGCAGAGGGATGGGTGAGATGTCCCTGCTGTTGTTCAGCTGTCGGTTAGCACAAGAAGCTGGTTTCTATTTGGGCTTGTGCTGGTTGAGCAGCCCCGTCTGCAGCTGTCTCCTGTTACACACTGTTATGCAACCCCATCCTCTCCTGCAAACAATGACAGGAGCAACCTAAATCATGAAACATAAAGACTATAATTAAAGAGGGGAAAGTGCTTGTTTTGCATTCGGATACCCACAGCCAATTCAGATCAGCTGAACTAGCAAATGGCTTTGGCACTGGCTTCGTGAGGGCAACGTTTGCACGGGACTGACCGTGGTTGTTCTGCTCCTGTCAGCCAGGACACCAGTGGAACCTGCCTGATGCTGCTGGGGCCTGGGCAGTCCTCTCCCTTCTCAACAGGGAGATTGACACCAGGCACAGGAGGAGCCCTGCAGCCAAAGGCTCTGCTTCAGGTTCTGAAGTTGAGTGCGTGAGGAAAAGTGTGGACAGGAGGTTGAGGGAGGTTCTCCTGCCCCTCTACTCTGCCCTAGTGAGGCCACCACTGAAGTGTTGTGTCCAGTTCTGGGCTCCCCAGTTCAGGAGAGATGAGGAATTACTGGAGAGAGTCCAGCAGAGGCTGCAAAGATGCTTAGAGGATGGAGCATCTCTGTGCTGGGGAAAGGCTGAGAGCCCTGGGGCTGTTCAGCTGGAGAAGAGCAGCCTGAGAGGGGAGCTGAACAATGTTGAGCAAGAGCTGAAGTACCCTGGGGGGAAAGAGGAGGAGAAACTTCTTTGCTGTGAGGGTGTCAGAGCCTGTCCCAGGCTGCCCAGAGAGGTTATGGAATCTGGAGAGATTTCAAACCCACCTGGGGATCCTCTGGGGATGCTCTGGGTGACCCTGATAGATCAGGGGGGTGGCACCAGATGATCCCCAGAGGTCCCTTCCCAACCCCTACCACCGTGTGAACCCATCAGCACCCATGGGAGCTCAGTGCAGATGATGCTTCAAGTCTGTTTTTTGTGATTGGAAGTTTGTGGGTCTACAAATCCAACAACACCTGCTCAGATGATGCCCCACAGTTCCTGGCCAGTTTTACCCTCTTCATGCTGGTTGGGGGTTTGAGCATCTGTGCAGCTTTGTGCTGCAGCGGGCTGTGAAAAGTGGAAGCCCCCAGCCAGGACCTCTGAGTATAAAGAGAATGTGTGACTGTGCAAAGCCTCTGCAAGCTTTGGAAAGGAAAATGTTTCTGAACCCTCTACTCCCTCCCTCCTCTTAAAAAAAAAGAGCCCCAGGTTTTCAGATCTGATATTTCTATCAGATTTTTCTTGCTGGAGGTCTTCCTTGGGGAACCCAGATGAGAAGCTTACGCAGGAACAGCTTATTAATGGAACAGCGACTGTTTAATGTTAAACAAAGAGAGATTTTCATCCAACTGATTGCTAGATATTTGAGTTAAATAAGAACTAATTAAGAATAAAGGCCCTGCTTCCCTTTTAGCCTGCAACTTTTACTCTGGTGAACGTTTCCAAGGGACTCCTGAGTTTTCTCATTTGCGCCACACTCATCAGGACTCCAAAAATTCTAAGTAAGCTTAAAAAAAAGTGAAAAATATAGAATGTTTTCATTTTGCTTGCCTTGGGGACTGTGAAACCTGCTGGATCTTCACTTGACCCTAGGGATATCTAATGGGGGGAGGAAAAGAGCTGAAGTTTTAAACTTAAAATATGGGGAAGATGAATGAGCACAATTTGGATGCTGGTGGCTCCACCCACCTGCTTTAAACAAACTATGAAACATCTTCCCCTTTTCCTGCTCTAATCATTCTCTGCATGGAGTTAGAACTATTTCACAGATCACTGTGTGTCAGAAAAGGATGCAAGTTACCCTGGCCCAGTATCAGTGACACCCACATCTTGCTAATTTTTATTGGATATGAAGATAATTACCCGTGGCTCTGGGCAAGCAGGTCAACAGTTTAGTTTATGGAGAGTTCTGCAAAATACTGATGACAAAATACTGCAGCATCTGCACCTCTGGTTGCACAGCAAACACTTCCTTGTCCTGCTGTTGTCCCAAACCCTGCATTATCCCTTCCCACAGCCATCCCATCCCAGCCAAAGCTTATCTAGATGAAGAGTCAGGCAGCTCTTTGAATGGGAAGAGGTTGCACGATAGGGAATAATAACTCTGCCTCTCTACACACATACACCTTTCACAGCTGAGCTCCCATTCCTTTGCCTCCATCTCTGAGAGTAAAAGTTCAGTCATCTTAGCCTTGAAAATAGCTCCGTGTTGCCCCTTTAGCTCAAGCTGAGATGCAACAGGTTATTCCACAAAGATTTCATTAAAGCTGGGGACTGTGATTACCAGGAGGGTGCAAAATCCCATTTTACTGGCTGCTGAGGCAGAGGGAGGCAGTTCTCCATCCCTCCTGTACCTGTACCCCAGCTCCCTCACACCTACAGATGCTTCTTGACCTCCCAACAGCAGCTGGGCAGGTTTGTCTGTGGAAGCAACAGGGGGATTGCAAAGTGGAGCTGATGGGGTTAATTCAACACACCCTTGCCTTTAGTTAGCCCAAATTGCTCACCTGCTTTAAATTAACAAAGTGAAGGAGCAGCTGGGGCAGCCCCCCCAGCAAACAGAACAGTCTGTAGTTGGCCCTGCCACCAGCTCCTCTTTTCCCTTTGGAAGTGGGGAGATCAGGGGGCTGGGACCACTCCTAGGGCAGGCTCATGTCCTCTCCTTCATGGAGACACAAGCTGCCCTGATGTTCCATGCAGGAACTTCTCTGCCTCTGAAGATACTGTTGCCAGGTAATTTTTTTTTAAATTTTTCTTAAGAGACTTGTTTATTTTTAATTTCCTAAATATAGGCTTAAGTTTTTAGACAATTGTCCCTTTTGCTGCCTTTTTTTAGAAAAAAAGCAGGCTATTTTGGGAACATTTAAACCTAGGCTGGTGCTCAGTAGCAGAACTTGGCTCTGTGGTGCTGCAGGGAGCACAGGGAGCAACAGCTGCCTATGGACTGCAAAAGAAAGGCTCTTTAGCAGCCGGGGGTGCCACCCTTGCAGAGCTCCTGGGAGAGCTGTTTCCATGGGTGCCAGTCCCTTGTTGGATGGATGAGCAGTTGGGTACCTGATACTTCTTCAGAAGTCACGTATTTACAAAGTCAGATGCTGACATCAACCCCTTGGTAACTTTAGAAGGTGGAATTGTG
The DNA here is from genome assembly GCA_025447755.1 of Corythornis vintsioides. Lineage (NCBI taxonomy): Eukaryota > Metazoa > Chordata > Aves > Coraciiformes > Alcedinidae > Corythornis > Corythornis vintsioides. The sequence continues at coordinate 81,113 of JAOEGS010001230.1, read as the reverse complement.
TGTTATGCTGGGGTATTCTTCTTTTTCTTCCACCTCTTCCCTTCCTCTGGGCTGCCAGGCTGTTTTCTGCTTTAACTCTGTAACACCAGGAGCCATCTGATGCAAGCTGTTCTCTTCTTCACCTTTCAGTGACTCCAGTAAAATCCAAAGAGTTAACATCTTCTACATATGGTAAATACAAAGGTTCTTTTTCTGGCTCCAGTGCTGCTTTGCTGAAGCCTGTCCTTTCTTTTCTCTGTTTTTTTGGACTCAAATTCATGGTTGCCTCTCCACAGAGGCTGAAAGTTGCTTTTTATTATTATTTTAAGTTTAAAAAAAAAAAAAAAAGAAATATAACTGCCGTGGTGTCCCACTTCCTGGATGACACTGGCAACTTTACGTGTGGCTACTGACATTTCAAGAGAACCATCTTATCCAGGCAGCCTGCCTTTGGCTAAATTTAGCAAGCCACGGATCAAGTGGCAAGTATGTTCCACCCTGAAACCTATTTTAGGGAGGAACTCGGCATAGGCACCAAGAGGTTAAAAAGCTGTGTGGGGGAGAAGAATTGGAGGGAAGGAAGGAAGGAAAAAAAAAAAAGACAAGGAGCAAAATATTTTGCAAGAATCGTTGCTATGTTCTGAGCTGGGGCTGTTGGATACTGGGGCTCTGAATCACGTTCACTGGGGAAACAGCTGCAGCTGGTTAAGATGCTACTGCTCCTCAGCTGCTTCTTACCTTCCCTCTGAGCACAAACCTTCCTCAGCAGCTCAGGCTTCGTGGGCCAGCTTCTAACCTGAAGCAAATAACCCCCAGGCATAGGCACATCCCCACTTTTTCCCCCCAGCAGGCTGGGCAGGGGTGTTCTGGGCATCCCCAGAGTGTTCCCATGATGGACTGGGAAGGGCTGTGTTTGTGTGCCCCTGTTGTCCCAGACCAGCAAATGTATTCATTTGTGACTGGCTTCATTAAAAGTTGTTTTGGAAAATGGCCTTGTCTGGAGCACAGAGGAGCCATGGTGTGGACGTGCTGCTCTGTAATTAATTGATGAGCTCTCCCCAGATAAAAACTGGTTGGCACGAGTGTGTTCGGATGGGTTTGTGCCTACTCAGCCAGAGCTCCAAACCCTCTTGTGATTCAGCTGCTTCTAGCCACTCTAGTCCCTCCTTTGACAGCCAGCCCTGGCAAGCAGGAGGTGTCTGGAGCAGAGGTGGGTGTAGCTCCCTGTGCCCATCTCCCTGCTCCCCGGGAGCTCTGCCAGTGGCTGACTCAGGGTGAAGCACCTCGGGGCTGGAGTGTGATGGAGAGGAGCCACACCCGGGCTGCTGGGGCACAGCACCTGGTGCTGTCTGCAGCCCTTGGGAAAGACCCTGGTGATTGCTGGTGGAGCCCCTGGCCAGGGCTAGAGCTGGCAGGGAGCTGCTGTGGCCCCTCTCCTTCCCATGGAGGTGATGGAGCTCGGCTGGGGGGCAGCTGAGTCACAAGCTGGCTCCTCACTTACTCCTGGGGCAGCTTCTCACTGGAGGATCCAGAGGAATGTTAGAAACAGGAAAGGGATGGAGGAGTTTCTAGTGGGGATGCTGGGCTGGGAATCTGGAAGAGCTGGAGATTCCCAGCTGTGCTACTGGCCTCAGCTTCCCCTAGGAAAAAAAAAAAAAAGGAACCCAGCAGGGCTAATAACTACCATGAAATTCTAGCTCTGGAATATTGAACATTACTTCAGGGAGTATTCACAGGGCTATCACTTGTTTTGTGTTTTTATTGGCAGCCCTGGCACTTATTAAAATGAAAACAATCTGGGGATCTAACAGGCTTCTCATCATGTAGTTGCTTGCCTAGTCTACTGAGCTCAAGTCAACTGACAAAATAATTTAGGGTCTTCTGTGCCAGCTGTTAGTGCAGTGTGAGAATAAACATGGTTAAGATTATTTCTTTTTTTAACAAGGTTGGGGTTTTTTTTGGTACCATATATATATGGTACCATATTTGCAAGGAAAAAAAAAGGGTGTTCCCTTATTTTTGTTAGGATGGGGTCATTGTTAGTAAATCTTAATGCAGGGGTTTTGCCTGAAAGGCATCCTGGCAATGAGGAAACTTCTGCAGTGAGTGATTTTGGTGCCCAAGTGTTTAGGAGAGAGAGATGCTTTCCTGAGCATTCAGTTCTTCACAGAAGCATTCAGAACTCAGCCCTAAAAATCTCTTGATCTCTGCAGACCCACAGAAAGCCACATATAACTTCCTTGGTATTCCTAAAGCTGGAGGGGAAGGGGGACCAAAAACCCAGGAGAATCTCTGGTCCCTGTTGATGGTAGGAGTGGCAAAGAGATGAGGTCCCTAATGGAACTTGAAAGGTGGAAATAGGGGAGCCCCTGCCCTGATGCACACTCAGCAGGGCCTTCAGCTGGCTGGTGACTTGTCCAGCTATGAAAGGCTTGAGAAGAGCAGGGAAAAATGATGGTGTGCTTTTAATGTGAGAGGAAGGCTGTCCTAATGCCAAACTGCTGCTGGACACACAAACCAGCTCACCATTTTCCTCTCCTCCTCCACCCTGACTCTACTTGGGGAGACACAAACCAACCCAGCACCCCTCAAAGTCCCAACAGTGATTTTTATCCTTTTTTTTTTTTTTCCCCAATAGGATCAGCTTGCTGTGGGATGGCAGAGAGGGTCACACTGGCCTGAGGGAGAAGCACAGCTGCAGATGGGTGTTGTGAGGAGGTAAGAGGCAGACATCTGAGGGTGATTCTCAAGGGGAAAAAAAAAAAATAAATAAAAAAAATCTGCTGAGTCTTGTGCTGGCAGCTGAAGCTGTTAATGAATTGGCTGTGGATCTGCTGGCAGATGGGCAGCTGTGCTAATGGCTGCTATTGACAGGGCTGCTGGTGCCCCAGCCTGTTGCTGGAGGTGGCTTGGGAGCAGGAGCATGCTCTGGGTGCCTCTCCCCCTTCCCCAGTCACCTCTGGCAGAGCTGGTGGCCCACCCACAGCTGGCTGCCCTGCAGCAGGAATGGGCAGAGCCCCTGGCAAAGTCTGAAGAGGCTTTTTGAACAGAGGTGTGAACCTCAAAAGGTGACATGAGAACGTGAGCAAATAGCCAGCTTGGTGGTGTTTGACTTCTGCTGTGCTCACGGGGAGGGGTGGTGGGGGGGGGAGCCAGAAGGAATGTGTGCATTCTTTGCAAGGGATGGAGGGAGCACCACATCCAGCTACCAGATCTGCCTGTGATGGGAACTCACCACTCCCTGCATTTTTGGCTGGCTGCTGAGGTCAGGAGGGGTCACAGGAGCTCTGTGCTGGGGTCACTGCTGCTCTGGTTAGGAGGTGGGAGCTCTGCCTTGGCAGCCCAGGCTGACACTGTGTCTTGCTGTGGATGCAGGTGATATTTAAGCCATGAACACTCCAGAGATTATCTCCTCGTGTGGCACAGTCCTAGGGAAGTGGCTTTGATAAAAATCAAAACTATTGGTGAACTGGAAACTTATCTTTTCAAAGCACTTGCTCTGTGTTGCTGTGTGACACTAGATTTACTCCAATGAGTAAGGGCCCTGGGGTGTAAATCATAAAGCTTGATCCTTCTTGCCTTTCTGGGGGATCCCTCAGAGCAGGAATGAGGCTCTTGCACTGCTGGTGATGGCAGAGGAGCATCTGAGGGTTTTGTGATGGTATTTATCAGGAGGCTGGGTGTGAGCCCTTCCTGGGGGAGAGGAGGGGCTGCCAGCTCCTCAGGAAAGCTACAAATTGGGTTGATGTCCAGGAAAAAAAAAAATAAATCAGTGTTTGTGTGTAGCTCTTCTAATAAATCCCAGGAGCTCTTGGAAAATGGGTTGCTCTGGCACCACCAGCTCAGGACCATCCTCTTAATGGGCAGCAGGATGGACACAGGCTTGTGTGACCACCTGCAGCCAGGGCAGTGTTTCCAAGAGGTGCTGAGCCCATTGTATGTGCACAGGCCAGCTCCTGCACCTCTGATCTGTGATGCTGAGGGGTGTGCTGAGGAGAAACCTGTGGCCTGTCTCTAGCTGGCAACTCAGGCACTGCTGCCTCAGAGCACACACTTTGCCAAGCCTGCTCCACTGGCAGCTCCTGCAGTTGTGGTAGAGGAGGGACGAGTTTCAAGGGAGGAAAAAAGTGGCCATGAGAATTTTTAAACCTCTAAAAAAAGACAGAGACACTGCAATCTTTGCCATGACTCACCCGGGCTGTTGGGAAAGGCAGGCTGAGCAGTTGGGGACCTCCTTGCTCCAGGGAGCAGAGCTCACTTGTCAACTGGATGAAGCATCATCAGTGGAACTGAGCTGTTCCCATGCTGAGCTCCAACCCCTGATTGCCCTCCAGCCGTGGCCAGATTGAGCTCAGGGAGAGCTTTTGGGTCGTGCCTGGCTTGTTCCTTCCCACCTGTTGCTTCCAGTGCTGCTGAACACCTTTGAGAAGTGAAAATCCAGGTAAAAAAAAAAGAGCTGCTGCAGCCACCTCCCTTCAAGGCAACAAGCCAGGGCATCCTTCAAGGCATCACCCAGGGCAGCCCACACAGGGACAGATCTCCAGAGAAGGAGACTCCCCAACCCCTCCATCACTCAGATGAGCTCTGTCAAGCCTCACAGCATCACACCCTCCTCCTGTGGGCTGAGGGACCCCAAGAGTCCCAGTGTTGTCCCCTCGGCTACGTGGATCTCAGTGCCCACCACTGAGGGGGGTGGCTTGGGGCAGTTTTGCTGGGCAGAGGGGTGTGCTGGTGCCCCTGGGCAGCACTGGTGTTTGCTCAGGGAGCAGGAGCTGGGGTGATAACGTGGCCTTTGTGATAAAGCTCCTGGGTTGTTTGTCTGCTGGGGCAGAGCCGGGGGGTGCCCTGCTGCTGGATGGAGGCTCAGCAGAAGGAATCGTGCAAAGGGACTTTGAATGGGCTGGGTGCAGGGGGATAAACCAGAACAGTTCTGGCAGCTGAGCATCACCACCTTGCAGGGAACAAACCTCTCCAGCTTAGCCAGCCTCAGAGAATCCTGACACGAGAAGCACTCATGGCTCAGAAAGCTTCCTAAGGAGCTGTAGTGGTGTTTTGGTTTTTGGGTTTTTTTTGTCTTTTTCTTGGTTATTTTTTATTTTGGGGTTTTGGGTTGTTTTGCTTTGATTGTTTTTGGGGTTTTTTTGGTTGTTTGGGGTTTTTTGATTAGTTTTTTTTCTTTTTCAAGATTTTGCAATGCTGCATCGCCATCCTCAAGTCAGGAAAAGAAAAGATTATTGAGGGGAGGGAGGGAGGGAGGGTGGAAATAAAGAACCTCGTGGCCAGGCTCCGCAGTTTACCAGTGCCACCTCCTGGCTGCTCCTGCGAGGCGAGCCGGGGATGTCCCAGCCTTGCACTGACGTGTCCCACACGCAGACATCCAGGGATGGAAAAGGCTGCCAAGGAACCTCCAGCTGCAGCAGCACCGGGCTCTGGGGGCTCTGCTGTGCAAAACTGGGATTAATTTTTTTTTTTTTTTTTTGGTCACAGGTCTTCAGTATTTTTTCATCTGATGAAAAGAAACCTTGAGAGAATCATAAAATGATTTCATTGAAGAGATCTTTTAAGATCAGAGTCTCACCTTGAGATGCTCTAGTAAAGAGCATCTTGAGCATTCCATAGGGCAAACCTGATTATAACTGGCTCTCCCCCCACCCTGGAGCAGCCTGTTGTTTTCCAAACTCACCTTTGTCAGGCAGCAGGAGGAGGTGAAGTTTTACAAGGGTCAGGAGAGCACTCTGGATCAAGGTGTTTGGCTTTTCAAGGTAAAGCTGCAGTGCACTGGGGAGAAGCAAAGCAGCAACAAACAGCAAAGGGTAATCTGTGGATTTTATCACTCTGCTAACCCTGGCTGTAAAACTGGCCCTAGGAAAGCCAATAGAATGGGAGCTCCCCAGGCAAACAGAGGGCACGGGATTATCAGCAAACATTTATTTTGGCTCCGGTGGAGCCACTCTCCTGATCAAAGCAGTTGGAGTTTGTTCCCTGCTCTGCCTGGGAGTGCCCTGCACTTGTGGCAGCAGCAGCATCCTCTGCTGAGCAGGAGGAGCCTATGGGCAGGGAGGAGGAGGAGGAGGGTGGGTGTGAGGCTGCCTCACTGCAGGGTGAGACAACAGCAGCTTATTTAGCTTTGCCAGCCTGCTTTAGGAAAACAACCTGAGGCTTATTGTCTAACGAGGTAATAGAGGGAGGCATCATCATCCCAGAGCCAAGGGGGACCTCATTGCTACCTGGCAGGCTTGGGTAGCTCTGCAGCCCTTACCCACAGCATACCCTGCTGGCAGAAATCACCTCAAGCCTCAGGCTGGGCTCTTTCTTTTATATTTTTCTTTTATTTTTTATTTAGAGTTCCAGGAAGGCTTTCCTGTTCTAGGCTGGCTGATCCACAGTGGCATGTGGATCTCTGAGAGTTGCCTCCTAGAGGGGCCCCCATCCTACAAATGAGGGTCTTGACCTGGTGGATTTGGCTAAATGGATCTTGGCTCTTGCAGGGTTGATTTCAAGTAGAAGTGGTTAAACTAGCACTGGGGTTTGGTTTTCTTCTGGTGAGCCTTTCATCAGATAAGAGCTGAGAAGCTTGGTGGCAGGAATTTGGGTTTCAGTGGTGTTTTTGCTGGGTGGTTGTGGTGGAACAGGGCTGAGCAAGAGGATTCTCGTGAGTGCTGCCACTGCTGAGTGCAGTTTTGTTAGCTTCTCCTCAAGCCATGGCTCTTCTGATGTCTTGGGGGGGATCCTGGGGAGAAAGAGCTACTGATGTGAGGAGAAAACAACTGAGCTTGTGTCTGTGTTGAGATTTGCATTTGTTAGTTATGAAGACTCAAAAACAACAATGGTGACTTGGATGAACTGCTTCCAAAACATCATCAGAACCCTGATCTGGAGAGTGGTGGCTAAAAGTGATGAACCCCCTTGGCCTTCTCTTTTTTTTTTTTTTCCCCCCCCTTCTCCCCTTCCCACCTCCCCCAAGTCCCAGTGTAAGAGAACTGGGCTGGAACTGCTCGATCCCATTTAGTGGTGCTTGCTGGTTCATGTTCTGCAGTGGCAAACCTCACGTAAGCTGCTCCTCAAAGGCTGGCTGCAGGGGAGGGGAGCAGGGGACTGTCCCTTGCTGCTCTGTGGCATGGATGGCCTGTGCAGCAGGGATGCTCATGCTGCTCAGGAATTTGTTTTGAGCCTCAGTGAGTGGGTGTGCAGGATGGAGGCCACGTGGCAGAGCTCCCTTGTGACCAGCTGAGAGGCACAGCTGCCCTAGCTGGACATGCTGAACCTCTCCAGTGTTTGTTACCACCCTTTTTGAGCCTCTACTCAGCCCCAGGACTCTCCTGAGGTTCTGATTCCTGCCTGTGCCTTCCCAAATCAGAACTCAACCCTATTCCTGCTCCTTCCCCTGCATTTCAGGTCTCCACGCTCTGCAACCCCAAATCCCTTGTGCTGCTCTGTACCTGGTTATCTGCCTACCCATCAGTGGTGCCAGCTGCCAAAGCTCCTGGAATGAGAAGCTCTGGGGATGTGCTGCACCTGGGAGTATAATTTGTGTTGACTTCCCCTGGGGCTTCATGCTCAAAGCAAAGAACAGTTTGTCCTCTGCCAACGTAAAATGTGTGTCAACGTGGCTGATATTTCACATAGGAAAAAGTGCTTGTTTAACTTGTTTCCCTCACCCTTTTTTCTCCCCTTCCCTTTTTTTTTTCCCCCTCACTGTAAGCTTTGGATAGATCCTAGAAAAAAAAAAAATTCTTTCATAATGAATTTATTGAGAAGCAAGAAGAGCACATAGCTTAGGTACCAAATAATTAATGTATCACTTAAGACATTAAAGAACAAACAATTTTCCTGTGAATCTAGTGACAGGAGGTGGATCACGGGGAAAAAAGGCACGTCCATTCAATTTGGTCTTTGTTCTGTGGTTATAACAATCTCTACTTGTGGAGGTTCCAGAGAGGCCCCAGGGAAGATGGAAATTGTTGAGTGCTATAAGTGCATCATCTGTGATACACCTGAAAGTTTTCCTTAGCTGTGTTAGAAATGGACACCTCCATAATTTAGTGCAAAAAAAGAGATATATTTATTCTCTCTGCCATTCTGCCTCATGCTGTTTTCATCCTGAGACTGCTGGTATCAGATCCTTTCTACTTGCAGCTGTAGACAGGAAAGCAAAAACTGAGCTACGGTGTGCGTTTGGAGAGAAAATTACCACTAGAGGGTCTAGAGACTTCTTGGAACTAGTGAGCAGTAAAGAGGAACAGCATCAGAGCCACCACGCTGGGATGATTTCCCTGGGAACTGCTGGAGCTTTGGGCAGGCTGCAGCTTCCATGGGTTGCCTCTGCTGCTAGTAATAATCCAAATAATTCTTCACGGTGAAGTCGGCGCAAGCGACGGTGGCGTGGTCCTCGTTGGTCAGCCTTGCTGCCACGGTGTAATCCCCCTGGGAAGACAGCACAGAGGCTTAAACCTCTGCTTTTTCCTGCAGATGGAGTAACACCCTTCCCACCAAGTGCCTCCAAAACCTCCCCCCTCCAAACTTTTCCCAACGGGTAAAAGACTCTCCCATCTTCCCTGCCAAAAGATGCTCGTCGGGGCTCTCTGCTCAGAATGGTGCCCAGGGAACAGGGTGCTTTGGGTGCATAAAAATTCCCTTCCAATCTGTAACTTCTTGTGCTTCTTAGGGAGATGGAGGGGGAAGTTCTCCCTGGCACTCCCCTGGCTCTGTCTGCTCTGCGTGTATGGTTATCAACAGTGGTTCCTATAAGCCAGCACCCTGGGGATGTGTATATATATGTATACATACATACATATATATATATATGTGTGTGTGTGTGTGTGGAGAAGATTCAATCTGGGCTGAATTCCTATATAATAAACCAAATAGAGCAGTTAAAAGCACTAATCACTCAGAACTTGCATTGTTGCAGTGCAAAAAAAAACCTCTCGGGCTGAAAGAAGCTGTGGTTTGTGTTGGTTTTTGGTTTTGATACTGGTCAAAACTTCTCTCCAGATGCTTGGAGGAGAAGCAGCACTGGGCAAGGGAGATGACAAAGCTCCTTCAACAGCTCAGGAGGAAGAGGTGAACTGGATTTAATTCACTCTAGAGTGCTGGCACTGCAGTTCCTTCTTTCTGTCTTGCTTTTTTTCTTCTGGAGTGTGGAGGGGAGCAAAGCTCAGGGTAGGAGAGCAGTGGCCTCCTGGCTTTGATCCACAGAAAGCTTTTGCCCTGCTCAGGACTTTGTTAGCTGTGGAGTAGCAGGAGGCACAGCTCTAGTGAGTCAGGCTTCTTGGCATTTGCCTTTTACCATGGGATTTCTGCAGCAGGAACTGGCCTGTGTCCTCCCAGGGAGATTCAAGTTCAGTGTCACATCCCCATTTCCAGTGGCCACAGGCTCAGGAGGATGCAGCTTGGTGTAGCTGCTGTGCTGGCTGCTCAAAGTGCCTTTGGGCTGCTCAGATGAGGCTGAGCTTGTAACAAGCAGAAGACAATTGCTCCATGGAGTAACTCCTTACTCATGGTGCTATTTGCCCGATTGGTTAATTAACAAAAAAGCCTTCCTACTGCTTTTTTTCATAAGCACATTAATTCTCCAAAAGAAAATGGTTTCATTCATGGAAGGGAGTTTATAAGAACTCATTTCCATTGCTCATTAGTGATTAGATTTTTTAATAATTTTTTTTTTCTCCAGAATAATTTTATCCTTGTGGGTAAAAATAGTTATTATAAGAGGGTTGTGAACAGTCATAGAATTTCTCTCTCCAGTTTCTGCTAATTTGCCTAGAAATGGAGTTTTATTGGTCTGTGTGGCTGTTTCTAGGGCTTCCTCTTGGTCCACAGACCTATTCCTCAGTTTCTCCAGAGTTTTTACCACAGAGGTGTCCTCAGTGTTAGTGAAGCTGCTCCTGGAGCAGGATATTGACTGATGGGAGTCTACAGGTGTGCCCAGTGTTTGAGACCTTGCTTTGTGATGTGATTTGGTTGACCTTCTAGAAGGGGACTGAGCTGACTGTGGAGAAGCTTGCTTGTGAAGAAAATCAATTCTGAGCAGTGCCTGGAGCTCTGCCTGTTTTCTAACCTTTCCAAGAGATTATTTTCTTATTTTAAGGCTCCATAAGTCCAGAGAAAGTGTTCTTGGCTCAGTCACTTGCACTTTGTGCTGCCACCTAGAAGACCTCTGTAACACCATATATGTACAGGGAAACACACAGACTTACAGTAGTTGCCTAAATTGCCTTTAGAGCCAGTGAGGATGAATGAGCTTCTCCAAATTGTTCAGCCCACTAAGTGAGCTGAATTGCAGCCTTGGTCTCAGGAGTCCCCTGGAGCTGCTGCTTTTGTTGCTATTTTAAGAGTAATGGCTCAGGAGCCTACTACAGAACTGTATGGCTGCATGAGTTAGGCTTGGCAGAGAGGAGCTGGTGTCCTAAGGAAATCTGCCCCTCTCTGGATGATGATGGTTGTCAGAAGCTTTAAGCAAAGCCACTTAATTTCATATTGAAAGGGAATAGCCATGTAAACACCACCAGAGCCAGTGTGCACGCTGGGGGAGCTTGGAGCATGCTGATGTGCTTGCTGCTGGTACTCTGGCCATACCTCAGCCAGCAAGCCCTGCACAGCACAATGTGCCCAGCTTACCTGTGGGATTTCTTTGAGTCCCAGGGTCACTGGTCCTTCATAGTAGAGGTGTTCTGAAAAGCAGAAATGGTGAGGAGAGGTTAGACCATGCAGCACGTGATGGAAAGGAGCAGCTGACCACGTGTGTGGGGTTGGGGTTTTTTGGTAATAACACTTCCAAGTGCTCCAGTTTTTCAGCATCATCTACAAAACACCTACAGCTGCACGAGCTGAACTGTGCTGCTTTGGAAACTTAAACCTGTCTGAGCTGAGTGTTCCTGTAGGTAAAGACTTCTGCCTCCTTGCTACACGTGGCCATTCATCTGTCTCACTGCTGAGGGAGCCTTCAAGAAGTTGTGTTGGTGACTGGAATAGAGCCCAGGAGCTCCACCTTCCCCTCCTCTTCCCCCTAATTGTGAGGTGAGCTAGCTCCTTGCTGGGGAAGAAAGTGTGTCTTTGGCATGAGTGGGCAGAATTAGCAAGCTCTTCTGTAGCTCATCCTACTTTGTGGCCAAATTAGTTGACCACATAGGAGGGAAGCTTGGAAAAAAAGTAATGCAGCAGGCTTGACTGAAAATAAAACTTGTAGATGTTTCAACATTTAAGAATTTCTTTCACAACATGCCCTCCATAAAGTCGTGGAGAAGTCTTAAGAACTGTTTAAGGAATCTCTTTTGTAGGTGTCATGAAATATTCTTTATTTTGACAGTGACAGAGGAGTAAGTGTCTCATCGGATTTATATGAGTATGTGCTGGCATCTTGATGCCTGTCACTTCTAGAGAGTTGTTTTCTGTTCCAGTCCAGTTTCACTGTGCTGCTTTAAACTGTTTCTCGGGCAAAAGGTCTGTAACATGTTTGTCATATGGTTTGTCCCACCATTCCATATCTGCCTTGGACAAGAGTCCACAGGAGGTGTTCCCCACACAGGCTCTGAAATGCTAGGCAATGCCTTGTCACAAACTTCTGTGAAAGAATCCTAAGATAAACTAGGAAAGGAGTAGGAGAAACTCTGCATCCTTGGCTACTTGGCCACCAAGAGCCCTTCCTTTCCCAAGAGCAGCCACCATGGCTGCTTGCTCCTGTGCACAAGACAAGAGCCCTGGAGTCTGACACATCTCCAGCGAGGAGAGCCGTGACTCAAGCGTTTTAAAAATACAGTGCAGCCCACTGCTCAGTTCACAGCTTTCCTGAAGCCTGAAAGGGACTGAAAGGCACTGCAGGCTGCATCACTTGAGTGATGAGTGGCTCCCTGGGGGCTTGAGCTGTGTGTGTTGCCACGAGCTGCTCCCTCAGGGTGGTGAGGACTTTTGTTCAGCCGTGGCTGCTTCAGTCGATGCCAAGCCTGGCAAGTCTTGGGTGGCAGCAGAGGTGACTGGGCTGGGAACAATCTCCTCCACAGGGACACTCCTCTTGGATCCTGTGGCTCGTTGGGGTTCTCACCTCAGCTCTGGGAAAGCCATCTAGAGCCTAAATGTGCAAATGCAGCATTCAGGCTCTGCAAAACCTACATTTTCAAACGAAGTAGGAGTCATCAGGCCATAAATTTGCTTCTGAAGTGCTGGCAATGCTAATCTCTCCTTCAGTGTAGGTAGAAGCTATTTTTTCCCCTCCTCTTTGCTGTGGCAAAGTAAGGATTACATCTGAGCTAGACAAATCCAGCCTTTGGCCTCTGCTCTGGACTCCTCTGAGGCGTTTTCCATGGCTGCTTTGCTCTGTGGTAGCTTTGCCTCTGCTCAGCCCACCTCTCTTCTAGGGATCCTCTGACTATGGAGCCAGGTGCTGTGTCCACTTTGAGGGCTGTGTTTGCTGCTTTAAGTCTCAGCATTGCCCTGATTTAGTCCTTTCTAACCAAGGGTCTTACAGAGGTTCAATTATTAATCATGGGGAGCTACTGGAGAGAGTCCAGTGAAGGGCCACTGAGATGATGAAGGGAATCCTAGAACCATAGAATCATTCTGGTTGGAAAGGACCTCTAGGATCAAGTCCAACCTTCATCCCAGCATCTCTCCCAGTGAGGAGAGGCTGAGGAAGCTGGAAGCTGTGCTGCAGTACAGCTTTAAGGGCTGTAGCTTATCACAGCATCCTTTAGATGCTTTTTTTTCCCCCTTATTCACAGAGTTTTGCATTCCTCCATTGAAGGAGGATGAGCACATCTGCTGCCATCAGAGCCACTGTCACAAGCACTGAGCCTGGCTGGTGGAAACAATTCCGTGGGTTTGGGGTCGGTTTTGTTTTTAGATCAAGCTCCAGATGTTGTTGCAAAAAATATATATGAATGTTGGGAACGGTGCAAATCAGGAGAGTGTTTTTGCCAGGTAAAAATTCCCCCTGTGGCTTGACTGGGCTGCTGGTAAGTGCTGGTGTCTGACAAGTGTGCTGCTGGTGGTGATGTGCCACCAGTCCACCTTCTGTTTCCTCCCCTTTGCTTTAACACTTCACTGAGGGTGACTTCAGAGCATCCTGGATACCATCCCTCACATATTCCCCACTCAAGGTGCTGTTGTGGTATTTGCTGTAAGCAGCTTTGCAGTGTTTTGTGCCTGTTGTAGTTGTTTCAGCGTTTGAAATGCACCAGTAAGAACTTGAAGTTCCTGGTTACCATTTCTCCTGAGCATGCCTCTCATTCCTGACAAAACACCTAGAATGAAATTCTCACTCCTCTCTCTCAAATCCCCCTTGCACTGCAAGTCTTTACAGGCTCTCACACTCCTGTGCTATATAAAGGCCCTGTACAGCTGCACCCACCTCTTCCTTTTCCCATCTTTTAAGCCTTTTTAGAACTGAAATGCTCCACGATGGGAGTTCTTCTAGGACACGATCTTGCAGCCATGCAACTGACACACAACTTCTGGGAGTTTTAGGGATGCAGGAACAGGCTGAGTAACTGCCAGCTATAGATGGATAGCTAAGTGAGAAAAATGCATATAAATACATAGCTGGGTGGGAAACATCCACACTTTCTACTGGGGAGGAAAAAAATGAGATGAAGAGGCTAAACAAGAGGCAAGACCTTGTTTTGTGGCACTGCTGCTTGCTCAGAACCCTGATACCCTGTCCTGTAATTCACATTATAGTCTCTACTTCTAGTCACAAACACTATTTTAGAGGCTTGCTCGCTGGTGATAATGTAAAGGTTGGAGGTCCAACACGAGGCAGTTTTTCTCTGTGTCTGGGGTTGGGAGTGTGGAGGAGGAATTGTGCAAGTGTTTTGGTCAATTCAGACCAAAAAGAAACTCGTAGACTTGCAAAGGATGTCATTATTTTTAGTTCTTGTTGTTTTTCTTTTTTTTTTCCCTTTTTGTTTTTGGTCAGGAAGCCTTATTTATTCATTTATTTTTTTTTTAAGCCTGCAACTTGCAGTTAGCACATTATTAAATATTACCCTGGTAGGTCTTTCTCTGATTTTAGTGATTGCATTGGGAAATCTGTTACATCTTATGTAACTTTACTTGGGAGGAAATGGGGAATAACCAGCACTTTCTACTAGAAAAGAGGAAGAGCTGAGTTCATATTATGCCACAAAAAATTTAGCTGTTTTGTTTTTTTATTTGTTCTTAAATAGACAATGACCCATTGCCTTGCAAAGCAACTTCACAACAGGCAGACAGCTCAGAGAGCTTGGAATCCTGTTTAGAAGCCCCAGTGCCCAATGTGACCTGGCAAACTTCTATAAGCAAAGGCTTAAAGTAAATAGTAAATACTATATGATTCTGATGAACATGAAACCTCCAACTACATGAAGTCTCCTGAAGTATTGCCAGTCATGGCAAAACTGTAGAACCATGTTCTGTCTCATTCTGGGAGCAGGAGGAGCAGGCAAACTGTGGAATGATATTTAAATTCCAGTCAGGTCTGGCCAGATGTTGGCAGCTGTGCCCAGATAACAGAGGAAAAAGGGGCTCTGCATGAAAAGCTTGAGCTGAAAGTGCTCTTTGCTGCTCTGCACCTTTGCTTTGTGTGTCCTTGGGTGTTCCCAGTGGTGTCCTTTCTGTGCAGGTACTGGGTCAGGTTTCCAGCTGTGCTAATGTGGTAAATTGTGGCTGTGCTGAATTACCTCAGACTGGTCTTCAGCAAAATTCTGTCCCCTAAACCGTGGGTTAGAATCAAATGTCAACTCATTAAGCAATCCCACGTTTTCAGTTTGAACCTTAGGCTGAGCAAGTTCACCTCCTTCCCCCTGTGACTTAATTACTAACTAAACCCAGCTACTGAGCAAGAGGATGGGTATTAAAAAGTGTGTGGCAGAGGTCCTTGCATTAACTTAGGGATGCTCCTAAATGAAGATATATAGTATTATTTAAGCAACCTACTACAGTTTTAGATCATCATCTACTTCAATTAGTAGAAACAATCACCTGTCAGCTTAAGATTAAGGGACTGGGAAACCCCAGGAGGTTTTGGCTTTGTGGCTTAATGTGTGAATAGCAGTTTGTGCTCTGCTCAGGACTGGCTCTGCTTCTCCTTAATGCATTCTCTAAAGGGTGTCATTTAGTACTTTATCAGAATAAGTGTTTTTCAGTAGCTCTGTGGGTGGCTTTTGCCCCTCCTAACCCCCTTGTAATTCAATACACAACTGGAGAAACCTCTGAATTTAATTTTTTTTGGTTTATCTGGCTTAAAGAATTTACATAATCGGTTGCTCGTGTAGCATTTCTCTATCATTCTTTGTGATATTTCTATGCTGGGTGAAATGTCTTGGTAATTTTCTAGGGGCTGTCTCAGCAGCAGTGCTGTGCACGGTCTATAAACCCAAAGCCCTTGCACATGAGTTATTGCAACGTTACCAGGATGGAGATGCAAGTGCACAGGAGGGGGAAGCAAAACTTCTGAAGCTAACTGGTGCTCTAACAGCTCTAAAATAAACAGGTAGAGCTGCAGGGAAGTTTCAAAGTCATCAGCCTGAAGAGATGATTGTGATGCAAGAGGGATTTCAAAATAACCACTGAAGATACATGGATATTACAGGCCAGGGGCATGGCTGTAGCTCTTCTGGACATACCAGGGCTTGCTTTGCACTGCCTGGCTTGGGCTGTGGCAGAAGGGACCTCAAGGTGTCCAGGCTCACCTGGGACCAAAGATGGACCTGTTTCTGGGGGCAGCTAATGCTGCTGTGAGTCTAGTGCAAGTCTTGCAGGGACTTGAGCCTCTTCACTTGGTTCCAAATACCCTTATTCAAGCATAATTCCTCTTCAAGTGAGGTAAAAACTGCCTTTAAGGATAGGAAGCATTACTTGCTTAAGAGTGAAGAACATGTTCAGAACAACATGTTTGTTTGCTGAGCCATTTCTTTTACAGAACTTGCTATTATTTTTATCATACTTCTTGCTTGCATGACAGCCACGTGGCTGTGAACAGGGCTGATGAACCCCTCTGCTCTTGGATGGGGTCAGGCTACCCACAGTTGTTTTGGTTTTTGTTGGTTTGGGTTTTTGGTTTGGTTTTTTTTTTTTTTAGGACTCCAAATCCCCCGTGCTTGCAGTATTCTGTGATTAAAATAAAAGCAAGCAGCCAGGTTAGGGAGGAAAAAGGCTCTGAAATGAAAATGTCTCCATCCCACTGTGTTTCTGTCAACCATTAACATGCTGCAGGAGCAAATGGAACGTTTGGAGGTATTGGTGTGTTCAGCAGCACAGCAGGTGCATCCTGCTTGGAGTATTCAGTAGCCACCAGACACTTCAAGTGCTCCCTAAATTACCTCCTTTCTTCTTGCCACAGAAAATCAGCTTAGAGTGACCTGGCTCACAGAGTGCCTCAGAGTAGCTTAAGATGGTCTTCCCATTGATGATCAGGTCAACCTTGACGTGCAGTTCCTTGATGCTGTGTCCTACACACAGAGCAGAAGGAGAGTTCAGGGAAAGTGCAAGGGTAACACAGGTTTATTACTTCTAAAAAGGGTTTGTTTGGTTGTTTGTTTTTTTGTTTTGTTTATTTTCCCCCTGGTGTTTAAGCCACAGAATGTTTTCCTTGAGAACTGATACACAGAAGTCCATGCTTCAGGCACAGGTCTCTAAGTCCCTGAAGGGGGATGTAATAGCATGGATCTTTATTATTAAACAAACCATGACCATTTGGTGACTCTGAGGCCAAATGGTGTAGTAAATCTTACAGCCATACATCCCAGTTTTTATTTCTTGCTATCCTTAGCAGAGGAGCCAAATCCACTGGGCACCAGGAGCAGCCTGTGGCCTGTTTAACTTGTTTATCTTTGCAACCACCTGAATATTGATGGTCCCAGGAGGGAGTTCTGCATGCAGAGAGAGACTCCCCAGTGCTGTAAGCCACATGGCACACAAACTTATTTCAGGCACCAGGAGTGTACAGCAGGGCACTCCTATCTGTGCTCTGGTAGTGGAGGGTCTAGCTGAGCTTGGGAACTACAAGCAATGTCAAGAAGATGACTTTCCCATAGGAGGAAACTGTGGCTGATCTTAACTTGTGCACCACCCCACGAGCTCAGAGTTCTGCTTTTGGACCTTTTATTGCCTGTGACTGAAGTGCTGAAGGGTCCAACTTCAGCTAGCACAGGTGATGGCACCAGTGTGTTGCCTCAGGCCAACGTTTCCCTTTCAGTCTCCTACCTACCAGGGTCAGCTTTGGCAACCTGGCAGGCACAGCTCATGCTGACACAAGAGTGTGGGTGCTGTAGCTGTCTCCTGTTGAATGACACTCCCCAGAAGACTTATCTGTGAAGACAAGCTCTAAAGCAGCCCCCACCTTGGAGATCCATATGTACAGATGAAGGGTAGGAGAGGACTAGGGGCTGAGGGCTGGTGCATCCCACTGAGTGACACGTGTAGTCTGAGGCCAAGCTGGTAACAGAACTGATGTTTCTGTAGCCCTGCACTGGTCTTGAAGCTTCTCAGAAATGAAGCCCTTGCATATTTTTAGGAGGTTATCACCTTTGCTTTTCCTACCACATGAATTTGTTTATGGCATGGGAAAATGCAATTCACTTACTCAGGACCATGGCAGCTCTGATGTTAAAGGTGTGGGTTGTGATATCAGAACAACGGTCGATGCTGAAAGCAAAATCTTGCTGGGGATCTGTTTGGAGACAGAAAACAGTGGGTTCCAAGGTTTGTGTAACTGTTTAAAGGAGGAAGATCAAAGGTGCTGGTATTTCCCACAGCTCCCTGCCCCTGTGCTGGGTTTTGTCCTCCACACCACCGAAGCAGGATGACCTGCTTGGGACAAAAAGTCAATGCCCGAGTTGTTTATCAGCTTGAGTGTGACAGGAGTTCAGAGGGTTGTCTTTCCTCCCTTCCCATGTTCTGTCAGTTCTCACTTGGCTGCAGTGGGGTGGGAGAGCAGCTTCCTGCTCCAACCAGAACCCCCCCCGGGGCCGTTACTGCTGCTTCCCCTCCGCTCCCACCGCCTCCCAGGGCTGGGTTTCCTCTTCCCTCGGGGCTTCTGCAACAGCCCCTCTCCTTTCCCTTCTGCGTGTGTGGTGAGGGGGAGGCTCAGGAAGCAGCTGTTCCAGTTCAGAGCAGCTTGGGCACTGATGCCCACAAGGGTGCTGGGGGTCAGATGGCAAATGCTGCCAGTTCCAGAGGTTGTTATGGACAAACACGGCACTGCAGTGTACCCAGACCTCCTCTTTTTGTGGAGATGAGTCAATACATTTAAATCATGATATTAGGGCTAGAAGGGGAAGTTTTAGTTCAAAATTTCTCATCAGTTCTAGTTTGGATGGAAAGGGGCTGTTCATGAACTCAAGCTTCTCTGGAAAGCACTGGCTTCCTCCAGTGAACCCCAGGCTTGCTCTAGGTTGGATACCTCCAGCTTGTTTAGTTTGGGTTTTTTTTCCTGTGTGTTGAGACTTTTTTGTTGCCAGATGCCACATTCGATGGTGCATTGTAGCTGTGGGTGTCACCTCCTGCACTGAAACTGATCTCTGGTGTACCCAGAGGAGCAGTGCCTGGAAGCATCACTCTCCTGAGAAATCCCAGCAAAATCTGTGACTTGGAGCACTTAGGATTCGTGGTGTTTCTCTGTTGCTGAGAAATGTAATGTATTTCTTTTTTTCCACTGGCAGAAGAAACCCCAATTATTATTATTTTTCTTTCTCCCTGTGGAAATTCAGTCTCTGACTTTGCAACATCTTAGATGTTGTGGTGGACGTGGTGGGGGCCTCCTGCTGCCATCACTTGAAAGGATGGCTGTGTTGCTAAAGCTATGGTGCCAGCGAGTCTGGATTCCAGAAGGTGGAGGCAGCAAGGTTGCTGCTGGAAGGAAATTAAAGAAAATAGTGGGTTTTAACCACTTGCTAAGTGAGGATGCCTGTAAATTCAGTGGTACCCTACGAGCGGAGGCAGCGAAGGCAACTCCAGGCAATTGCCATTTTTTTGTGTTTCTTCTCAGATGCACAACTCTGAGTCACTGTGTGTCTCTTCTGGAGCTTTAATACTTATTCTCCCTTGTTTGCCTCAATCTGAAGTGAGCTGAAAAAAAAAATATTCTGCGTGTTATGTCTTTCACATGTGCAGAGCAATAACATTTACCGTTCAGTCTCTAAAATACGTGGGGCTGCCCTTCAGCCTTCCACTTCCCTGCAACGTTTCCTAGCTCACAGTACTCTGTGTTCCCAGACTTCCCTCCACCCACTCCCTTCAATCTGCTCTGTCTTCCATAATTAAAGCTCCAAACTCTTCAACTGGTTGCAAGAGTTTTGCTTTTTCCAGTTCAGCTTTGCTATATTCCCAATACTTGAAGCGTTGCTGGGAATTCTGCAAACACGTGGAGGTTTATGGGTGAAAATCTGCTTTCTGGGTGGGGAAAAAGGGCATGTTTTGTGTGGCTGAGTAGCTAGTGAGTAGGGCTTGGGCTGCAGTGTCTGCACGGTGAGCACGAAGGTGGCTGGGAGCAGGATTTTGACTGAAGTTTCTCTCCAGACAGTTGCCAATCTCAGGCAACTGCTCTGCAAGATCTCTTAGGCTTGTGGTTTGGACTCCATGCTGTGGCCAGCACTGAGCTCTCCTCTCTCATGTGGCACTGAATATACTCCCCTTGCTGAAGACTGGCTGCTCTGCTGCAATCCTGCTTTGGGAGAGGTGAATTTGGGACATCCCTGGCACCTGGCCACCCATCGCCCCTCAATGGCATAGTGCCAGCTGACTGTGCATCCCACCCCTGTCTCCCCCTTCCCTGAGTGGAGCTTTATTGCTGTGCTGGCTTGGCAGGTGGTTTTCCTCACATGCAACCTACAGCAGCACCATGGGGTGTTATTCCAGCCTGGCTTCCAGAAGATTTAGCAGATGTGCATAGTGCAGGGGAGAAACTCAGGTGAGTTCCTCACCTTTTCTTCCTCCAGCTTCTTTTCCTGCTTTTCTTCTTGGCAAAAGGTTCACAGGTAAATTCGCTCGGGTGTATTTAGTGTTCTACCTGGCTGCTAGCCTTGTACCTCTAAGGGAGATTATTGTCCCAGTAACAGGGCCAGCAGATGCTACCACACTGTGATGCCTCAGTTACTGCAGTCGTGGGACCACCAGCTCATGCTCCTGCTGAATGTGGGTGAGCACCAACCCACAGGGCTGTGAACTGGGGCTGCCCTAACACCCCACAGCCTCCTGTGCCCTGGGAGGTGATCTCCATTGGGGAGGTGAAGCAGACAGCTGGAAATGATAATGTGTGAACCTCAGCATGGCTATGTCCCTTAGAACCTGAGCTGCTGGATGACTAACTGGGCATTACAGAAACTGCCCAGCCAGATGGGAAGCACCTGTTACAGGAATTTGGCTGGGCTGGTTTACAATTGCCTCTGACTTTTATTATTCTCTCTCCCTCCCCTCATCTTGTTAACTTTCCTCTCTACTGGCCTTACTCTCATCTGAGTCTGCTCTGAAATCACATTGTTTCCATATGAGCGTGAAAATCAGTGGTAGGAGGGAAAAGGAGCAGCAAGCAGGCAAGGTTTGCTTGTTAGAGTCCCCATCTCTAAGTCATGCAGTGGTGAGAAGACTCTCCAAATTGCTAGGTAAGCTTGAGGTGTTGCAAAATAATGCTTTTAGGAGGAGATGAGCCACAGAATCAAATAGAATGATGTAGCTGCACCTGGCTAGGGTCATCCAAGGACAGGCTGGTGCTAGAGGAGCTGGCAATTAGCACAAGGAAGAAACATATTTAGTAATTGCCCAACAGTCCTCGCCTTCAAAGAGCTAAAAAAAATTAAATCATTAGTTCTTACAACATTCAAGGTGATGAAAGAAGGAGGAAAGAATGAGGAACTGTTTGGGATCTCAGACTTTATGTATTCACTCAACATTTTCCCTTTAATGTCTATTTAAACAGATTAACCTCAATGCTAAAGGTTGTATTTGACACTGGAATCTACTTATAAGGTACTGAGGAAGAAGCATCAGGTGAATTAGCAGATGTGCACCTAGATTTTCCTGAGCACCTTCAGTTTGTTAACAAACATCCCTTTGGTCCTGCCTCCCCCGCATGCCACTGCCACGTCCAGATGTGTCTGGGAGGAGCAGAGTGACCCCATGTTCAGAGGGGAGCAGAACAAATTAGAATCTATGTGACAAACCCTCCCAGAACACTGGTGAGGAGCAGCATTTGAGGTATGAGGAACAGATGCAGGATGGAGGGCTCAGGCTATGAGCATTGGCTTGAAATGTGGCAGACAGAGATTTGCCTGGTACCAAGCTGAGGTCACCCTGTGGCTCTGGAGCTGCTGGTGGGCAAGGAGCTGGAGAGAAGCCACCAGGTGTGAGGGGCTCTGGAGCTGCTGGTGGCCTGGGTGATGAACTGGAGAGAAGCTGCAGGGCTGTGTTCAGGGCCAGGGATGTCACCAGTGTTCATCAAGCATCCTCACCAAAGCCTTGTCTGTACTCTCCTTGCCTTTTCCTGCCCAAACCACCTTTGGTGACAGCAGGCTTGTTAGAGCTGTTAGTTAGGGCTCCAGGGGAGACCCAGTGAATGGAAAGTTCATGGAGATTTTCCTGCCTTTTGCCAGCAGTGCTGTTTGGAAAGGTGGGGTGTGTGTGTGTGTGTGTGTGTGTGTGTGTGTGTGTGTGTGTGTGGTATGACATGACAGAGCTTTGTCTGAGCCTGCTCCAGAAGAGAAAACTGAAAGATGCCAACTTTGAGAGAGCGAGCACATAGAGATCTGTATTTGTGTTTGATAATCCTGATTTGTCCTAGTTAGCTTGAGAGAGAAAGGGGAGGCAGGGCAGGCTTCAGCTGCAGCAGCATAACAAGAAAATGCTGCATTAATTTGGGCCCAGCAGGGAATGTGTTAGAGAAAGTCTTTGTTCTTCTGCTCTGCTGGTAGGAAAACCACCATGGGCTGCACGAGTAAGATGCATACAGTAACTGCCTGTATTTCTAATCAGATTTGTTTCTTCTCCATGTGCTGGGGTTTTTTAATCATTCTTTATGCTGCTCTACTCGAGACAGAGCTCTCTGGACACCAGTGCTTGCCAGTAGGGTTGGAGATTCACAGCAGCCTGGTGTCAGAAATAGCCCCAACCATTCCTGGCAGCCACCCTGCTGTTAGACACATGCCATGCTCTGGGGTAGCAAGATTGACTGCTGGTTACACAGAGCCACAATCAGCAGCATATCAACGGCCTAAATGTTCCCATTTTCCCAGGATGGGTTGAAGTCCACGGCAGGAGAGTTGGCAGTAGGTTTTAATTGGAATGGTTGAGGAAACCAACTGGGTTCCCACCTGCCCAGTCACTGCCGGGGCGTTTGACAGGAGCCATCCATCCTCAGGTGAAGAGGAAACTGGTGTGTTGAATTAATTGGTGGTGGCTTTGGAGATCTTAGTTTCTTGGAAGCTCTTTTTTGGAAGCATTTTCCCCCCTTTTCCCCTGGCTTGCCTGGTGGGTCTGTTACCCCTCTTGCTTGCAATTCCACAGTGACTTGGTGGCTCCAATGACAAACCACATGGCAAAAGTGTCTACTGGTGTCTCCTAGTTTAGGTGTAACAGGAGGGGCTGTCTCACATAAACAACCCACTTTTGCAGTCCATGATGCAGGACCTTCATTGATTTGGGCATGAAACGGACACTGTGGAAACCTCTGAGAACTAAATTAGATGGGAAAATTTGAAGCGTGGTGGGAGAAGTTGAGCTGAGGTTAATTCTGGCCACTCCTAGTCTCAGTGAAAGCATTAATATTGATTTTTGGGAAATGGTGCAGAGTCTGGATGCTGAACTTCATTGTTTTGGCCAGGGTACCT
Organism: Corythornis vintsioides; assembly: GCA_025447755.1. Lineage (NCBI taxonomy): Eukaryota > Metazoa > Chordata > Aves > Coraciiformes > Alcedinidae > Corythornis > Corythornis vintsioides. The sequence goes on along the minus strand of JAOEGS010001230.1, from coordinate 58,341 downwards.
TGGAAGTATGAATCTGCTGCCTGCTCCTCCTTGCCATTTACATTTAATACTCACTAAATACTCTCCCTCTTTTGCAAGAAGAGGTGAAATTACATCAGAACCAACTTAGGAGGTCACATAGGAATAGAAAGTTTTAATCCTGTTTAAGGAAGTGAAGAATGAACCAGATAAAAGCAGTTTTAGTTCATGGAAGGGCCAAAACTTTCCAAAGAATTGTGCATGTGCACTCGTATCTGTGCTACCTTGATTCTGATGATAGCTTCCATTTGTTAGGATCTGGTGCCAGGGAGATGCATGTCAACATCTGGCCTTCCCCCTGAACAAGTAAGCTGTACCAGATGAGTAGAGCAGCAAGGCTGTGACACCAGGATGGCTTGGACAGAGCAAACAAACAAACAAAACTCTTTTCGAGTGGAATTCTGAAGTTCTTTGATTGTTTGCCCATTAGCAATCTATGCAACAAAAGATCAGAGGGGAGTTGGTGTCATGTGGCTTTAAATAATTTAGAAGCAGAAGCAATTGCTGGAGCCTGCTTGGGGGAAATAAATAAATAAGTCCAGGAGAAGCATCTGGCTCAATCTGTCTGCCAAAAAAACCAAAGAATAATGGAATAAGAACCTTCTTTTACCAAGTGTCTAGAAGAATGTTTGCCCTGAAGATGGATGAGGTGAGATTTCCTCTGCAGGCTGTTCTCTGCCAGCTGCAGCTATTGGATTACTTGCATCCTTTGGGTCAGGTGTGTGGCCAGGGAGGAGAAAGGACTAGTAACGTTGGTCAATGTCAAAACCAAAGTGAGGTGCTGTAAAATCAGTGCTGTGGTGATGATAATTTAGCAGGGATAAATCAGTGTATGAGCTGGCACTGCTGGTTGAGCAGGGATGGGGGTTGCAGGTCTGTTTTTAAAAGTATTCTAAGAGAAATAGTGTGTTTGATCTCTCAGTATGTAGGAGAAAGGGTATGATGGGCTGAGGGTGTGAGGCACCTGGGGAAGACAAACTATTCAGCACTGACAGACAAATTATGTGCTGCTCTCTGCCTGTACCCATGGAGGGTAGGAAAAGAGTGTCAGAGAAATGACCCTGCTGAAGTGTGACAGCTACCCAGGCAGTCCTGCACCTCCTGGGCATCAGGAAGAGGCACTGGCATGTAAAAAGAGAATTGTAGAATGGTTTAGGTTGGAAGAGACCTCTAAGATCAAGTCCAACCATCCCCCAGCACTATGAGGGTACCACTGCCCTATGTCCCTCAGCACCACAGCTTGGAAACCCCTCCAGAGGTCCCAGGGATTCCACCCCTGCCCTGGGCAGCCTTGCAGGGAAGAAACTTCTTCTAATATCCAACCTCAACCTCCCCTGGGGCAACTTGAGGCTGTTTCTCATGTCCTGTCACTTGTTCCTGGGGAGAAAAGACTGACCCCACTTCCCTCCAACCTCCTTTCAGACATGATGTATTATTTAAAGTATAATAATTCTCTAGATGACCACAAGGCCCTGCTTCTTAGTCTAGCCAAAGACATTAATTAAAGCAAATGGTTACTTGTATCCCCAAATAGGTTGTATTATTTTTAAATCCACAGACACACAGATAGAGAACTTTGAAAGAAGGATGCAGCCAGTTGCATATTTAGGTACTGGGGTTTAAAATGAATACTGATTGATTGCTCATGAAACTTCAGCTAATGGCTGTTAACTTTGCTTCAGATGAAAGAAGGAGAAAAATGAGTTGAAGATGAATTGGGAATGTGTCTGTGATAGTAAAAAGTCCCGTGTGGTCTGAACAAAGTTTTTTAAAGCTTGGGGAATATCTCTCAAGGTGTCATCTTCTTCATGTGCTCTCCTGAAATTCCATGTTATTTACTTGTGTGCACAGAAACCAAACTCTTGATGATTGATGCTCCCCAGACCCTTTCTAAGAACCCTCTGCCTCCCCAGTAGCCTTTTCTGCACCGTTGAGAAACCTGCATTTTCAGGCAGCAGACAACTCTGAAATTTTCCAGGTCCCAATCTAAGTGTTGAGCTTTATTAATCACCAGGCTTACTGCCCTGGCTTTACTTGTCCAAACAAACCCAGGCATTCCAAAATCATGATTTGGTGGTGTAGACCCATCGAATATTTTGAGAAAGAGATGGAAAAAAAAGGGTTGGAAAATGGTTTTTGGTGAGTCTGCAGCAGCAGTCACCTGCCATGAAGAGGGTCCAGGTTGGACACTGCCTTGTGAGAATGTTTCCATGGCTAATTAAGACAATTAGATCCCGAGAAGGGTCTGGAGGCAGGTGCTGGGGGATGTGTTGAAGAGTTCTATTTTTGTAGTCTCTCCCTGCGTTGCACTTTGCACTTTGAGGTGGGCGAGTGACACTCTGGTAGCTCTGGAATCTGCTCGTGGCACTTGGCTACCATTGCCTTCCCCCCTGGCCCTGCCCAGACAATTGCCTTTAAACTGTAGCTGGAAAGATCAGAAGTGTTATTACTGTAAAAATCACAGTGAAATTAAAAGGCAGAGGGCTCAGCCATTTGTGTAGCTGGTTCTTTTCATGTCTCAGCGTAGACTTGCCAATTACAGCTCCCTTTTCTCAGTCAGAGATGTGAACCCGTGCTGCTTTTATCTCAGGAATCCCAGCCCAGGTTTCTAAAGTGATTTGTGGTCCATCTGAGATCTTCCTTTGTTTTTTGTCACCTCTTCCTGGGAGGAAGAGTGGCACTGATGGGAAATGTCTTGCTATTTATAGACTGTCTGGCTCTTATGTCTCCTGTGGTTATGGAGGAGGCAGCACAATGTCTATTTACTTTACTTTTAGACCACCCATGTCTCGGGCTCAGTTTCTCACCATGAACTTGCTGCTGAGAATTTTGGCCTGATTTCTTTCAGATGACTTCTTTTTTTTAGCTAACAAGTGACTATATTGATCACCAGAGTCACAGAGTGGTGAGGATTGGAAGGGACTTCTGGAGATCATCACGTCCAACCCTCCTGCTCCTGCAGGGTCACCCAGGGCAGGGGCTTGTCTGACAGGATTTTTGATGGATGCCTTGGGGTGCTGGTTGCTGAACTGATATGGCTGGGTAGGAAAAGCTGGGAGCTTGGTGTGTGCCTCTATCCCATGCATTCTAAGGGCTGGATGAGATGGAGCAAGTTCTTGCCACAGGGAACTGGGACTTGCTGGTGAGCATCAGTGTCACCTCTGAAGGGAATGTAGGCTAGTCTACTTAGATTTATCCTCCCTTGCCCCAGGGGAGGTTGAGGTTAGAGCTGAGGAACAATTTGGTCCCCTCCAGGTCTGTCCAGGCTTCCCAGGGCAGGGATGGAGTCCCTGTGACCCCTGGAGGGGTTTCCAAGCTGTGATGCTGAGGGACATGGGGCAGTGGTGCCCTGGCAATGCTGGGGAAATGGTTGGTCTTGATTTTAAAGGTCTTTTCCAACCTAAATGATTCCAGGACTTTTGGATTTGGCCCAAAACACTTCCCATTTTTCTGCTTTGTGCAAGTTACCGGAGGGAGCTGGGTCAGCAGAGATGCAGGTGGTGCCTCCTGGCCTGATGCTACAGGTGTGGGAGCCCCTGGAGAAAGGCAGAGCAGAACATTGTGACAGCAGCTGTGAGTGTTGCCACAGTGGAACCTGCCAGAGATTTAAAAGAGCAAGGAACCAGGCTTCAGACAAAGAACCTGATTTAATTCTTGCATTGTTTCCACATCTGTGTGATCTTCTCATCTCCTATAGCTGTGCCTGGGAGAGCAGGAAAACACTCGGCGCCGGGACCCGACCTGTTTGATCTCTGGCTTGAGCTGCTCAAGCTGCCAATTCCTCCCGACTGAACATCCCTCTCACCTTGCAGTGTGTGGCAGAGCAGCAGAGATGACACAGCAGCTCAGAGCAAGAGCAGTTTGTTAGCCAGGCCAGGGTGTGCACGGTGAGCAGCAACACCTGACTGACACGTGCCCTGCAGACCAATTGCATCACCCTTTGAATTGCAGCCTCTGCCTCTGAGCCCAAGTGTGTCATGCTAACAGAGACCTGTGGAGGGGACAGAATTGACTTGTACAGTGAATTCTGACTGCAGTAAAGGTTTCCATCTCTAATTCAATATTTTCCTAACGCTGTACACCCCTTTGTAATCCGTGAAGCCTGACTGTAGTCTCCTGGGAGCAGGCCAGTAAAGAACAGCATTGCAAATATTTATTTACTTCCCTTGTCCCTCGCTGGCTTGATTTTAATGGGTGTGCAAAACTGCATGAAAGCTACAGGGGAGGAAAAAAAAAAAGCCCCCTGGGAAAGTCTTTGTAGGGGGATGAATTGGCAAAGCAAACTGGAGGGTGCTGCTTTGCCACCAGTCGCTTTTCACGGCACAACGGGAGAGGCACGAGGCCAGCAAAGCTCAGGGAATTCATTTTCAATCATCCCACTGCCTCTTGCTCCTTTTCTTCTGCACAAAGAACAAACAAAACTCTCTGGTCCCTGGGAAATGCCTCTGAGTGCTGCTGCAGGCTCGGGGAGCACGGGTGGCAGAGGTGGGGAGCACGAATCCTTCCCACTGCCACGCTGGGTCCCCTGTCACTCCAAGTGGGAGGACAGCAAGCACATTGTCACAGCCTTGCTGTGCATCAGATCAGCACTGAAGAGTCTGTGTTGTCCCAGGGGTAAAGAAACAAAGCAAAGATAAAGGTCTAGGGGGTTTCCTCTTACTTTTTTAACCTTACTTCGAGACACATCCTCATCATCTTTCACGCTCAGCTGGATTTTTGACAGCTGTATAGTGTTCTGACTTAGGTTACATGATTTCCTCTCTATCTTCTATGGAAATATGGGTAGATCTGTGCATGTGTGTGTCGACCAAACCAGCTATACTTATATTGTTCTGACTTAGGTTAAATTATTTCTTCTTTATCTTCTCTGTAAATGCAGTCAGATCGGTGTGTCTGTCACCCAAACCACCCTGAAAACATTCTGGCCAGTGCTGCCCTGTGAGAGCAACCCTTCTGTTCACTGCCTGGCTTACAAGCCTCTCTTGCTGCTGCACAGGGACAGCTTAGGTTGCCCAGCTAAAATGGAAATTTGAAGGCAAGAAAAAAACAACAAAAAGCAAGTCTCACCACAGCTTTTGTAATGTAGTTCCAAGTTGTCCTCTTTGCAGACTGTGTGTGTAGGCCACGCTGTGCTGGCATGGATGGAGAGCAGCACTGAGATGAGAACCAGGACAGTCGGTGTCTTCATGGTGGTGGCTTTGCAGGGTGACTCCTCTGCCTCTTGCTCACCCTCTGCTCAGGGAGATGTCCCTGCCTTTCCCCGAGTGTGACCCAGGGGCTGCTCTGAGCTGGAAGGTACCAGTTCCTCCTGCTCACACTTCTGCTTTCTGCTTCGTGTTGGTTTAAGGCGCTGAGAAAGGAGCTTATCAGAGCTCCCTGCTGCACAGCACAGCCCTGCCCGCCCGAGCCACCCTGCCAGCCCTTCAGCTTTGCCTCTCACTGCTGCTTCCAGCTCTGAAAACCAAAGTGTTTGGGTCAAGACTCTCAGAGCAGCTTGTTTAGCCCTTCTGGCTGCAAAACATCCCGTCCTAACCACGCAAAGTCGGGCTGAGTTTGCAGGGAGATGGTTTTTCTTTGCTCTAGGTAACTAGAGGGGAGGGAGGTGTGCCTGGAGGAGTGAAACGAGCCTTGGAACTTCCAGGCATGAACCCTTTCTGCTTGGCTCTGCTAAGTGTTGCTTTTGCCTTCAGCTTGCTCAGTGGTTCTTAGGAATGCCCTAATTAACAGTGTGCCCAGGCAGGTAAACCTAGATTGATTGGTTTTCCTTCTGTCTTCCTGGTTACTTCACTTTTCACTAGTGCACTCGTTATTTGCACTAGGGTGTGGAGTTCTTTTTTTTTTTTTCTTTTTTTAAAAATTTTTTTCTTTTTGCTTTTGGTTTATTTTTTTTGTTTGGGTTTTTTTGTGTTGGTTTGGGTTTTTGTTGTTGTTTTCTTGTTTGTTCCATTTAAAGCTGTGCTTTATGGAAAAATCAGTGGCTGTTGCAGATGTCAGGGATGCCTTTGAATCCCCCAATGAACACAAGCAGGTTCCTCTCCGAGATGCAGCCCTCATACCAGGGCAACAAAGCTCCGTGGGGTTTTTTGTGAGCTGTTTTGGGCTCACACAGCTTCCTTGGCCTCAAATTGCTTTAATTACACCCTGGGTGCCCTGCAGAGGTTTAGCTGGTCACGGGGGCCCCTTGCTGGCGTCCACACGGCTGCACCTCCGCCCTGACTTTTGCCCAGCTGCCTCTGGAGAGGCTGTTTTTCCTCTGCTCCTGGCCAAGTGGTTGTGTTTGCAAAACACCATCCAACGTAGACCTGGGTAGTGCTTCACCTGGTCTCAGCAACTGGGTTTCCTCTTAAGAGTTTCTTTTATTTGAAGATAATTTTCTCTCACGCAAGTCTGGCGTAAGGCGAGTCCTAACCAAAGTTTCAGTTTTTTCTTTCAAGCCAAAAATTATTATTTTTTTTTTTTCTTCTAGCCCTTGGCATCTTTTGGGTATGCTTGCATCATACAATGAAACATTTCCACAGGGACAGCTTTACATTAAAAGCTTCACTGATTTCTCCTCCTTTCTCTTGCAGCTCTCTCTGAACAAAAGCTCTCAGCGTGGGTCTCTTGCTAGTGAAAGATGGTGAGTGGAAATACCTCAGCAAATAGATGAGGCTTCTCACAGGAGATACTTCACTCTCCATAAAAGTCAATGTTTCCTGCTGTGCACGTAGCAGTGCATTTAACATTTTAGTTGTGCTGCATTGCTAGGCCTTGTTGTTTAAGATAATGTCCCTCTGAGGCTTCTCCCTTCTCCAGGGTAAGGAGGTTTTTGGGACCCTTGTTGGCTGCACCCACTACTACTACACCCACTTTTGAGATAAGCAAAAGATCCCTGGCTCAGCTGCTGCCCAGTGAGTGTGTGCATTGCACCAACATCCCCACCACAGCCCATGCAGCTGGAGCAGGGATGTGCAAAAGCCTTGCCCAGCTTCCTTCTGGTTGCAGACTGGCCTTTTCCTGAAGTTAAACTGGGGGGCAGTCGTGGAGATAAGGGTGGTATCAAGCTGCTGTCATGAAGCAAGCATGAGGTTTCCCAGAGGAGGGCCACAGAAAGGATCAGAATTAGAATTACCATCAGCTTGGCAGGTCTCATGGTGTCAGGAGTCAATCTCATGTGTTGCTTTAGGGCTGCACCTCGTGAGCAGCTCTTCTGCCAGGCAATATGTTTAAATTGGTGTTGAATCAGGATCCCAGTGAATCAATGGCCTCTTTGAAAACCCAGTGGCCCTCCTGGGTGGGCTGAATTTGTTTGTCAACACTGTGGTGCTGCGACTTTGGGTCGATGCAGCTCAGTGCTGGGAGGGATGGCATTTCCAGGGAAGAAAGCAGGTCTTAAATTAGGCAAGAATTTTGTATTTTATTGACCTACTTTGTCATTTATTCCCTTTTGGTACCTGAATATTCCTTAACCTGTATTTCTCTTTCTGACTGAGGGGTGGTGAGGTTGAATTTGCTTGGATACGTGGAAAAAGGGAGGCTGAGGAACTACAGCTGAAGGCAGACTAAATTTAAACTGGATTAGGATGAGTTTTAGGAGTGAATTTCAGACTGGTCAGCCTACTACTGAAAAGCTGTGAGTCTGCAAATGGATTTCATAGCTACTGCTGATGTTCTCCCAGCAGAAGTGTCTCTGCTAGTGGAGTTTGAAGTTGCTTCCAGGGAAGCTATTCCTGATTCATCCCGTTGTTCTCAGACTGTAGAATTTAGGGTTTCAGCCTCAGGGGACAGTGCTGGCCACAGTTGGGGTGGTGTTGGCCATGGTGAGGGGCTCAGACTCCCTGAAACCCGAGTTCTGTGCTTGGTTTTCCCCACCCTGCTGCCTCAGCCAGGAGCTCCAGCAGGCACAGGTCGGTGTGGGCTGCATCTGATGTGAGGGTGGGATGGAGCTGAGCACAATCTGTGATGGGAATTTGCCAACAAGGCAGCAACTGTAGATAAGGGATTATACACATGAGGGGCTGTTGCTGCTTCTCTAACATTTCTGGGGAGGATGCCAGGAGCTGGTTTAGGATGAGGCTCTGGGACAGCAGGGAACCTTCCTTGGTGGTACAAGAAGGTGAAGTCCAGAAGCAGACAGCTGTAATCTGTACACTACCCTCATGGCTGTAGCTGACACCAAACAGTGGGAAAAACATCATCTTTGGTCCAGCCCCTGGCCTGACAGCACATTGCAATGCTGCTGTGCTTCTCCAGCAAGCCAGACTTGCTTTCTTTATTAAGAGTTTCTTGGGGATGGGGCAAGGGTAGGCTGCTTCTTCTCAGTGGATATTCAGAGAGCATCATCTGGGAGAGCTTCCAGCTCATTCTAGCTTCTATTTCCTTAACAGAAGTCAGTGTGGATCAGAGCTAGGAGGTATTTCTAGCCTGCAGATTGCCAGAGAACTCCAATGAATGAATGGACCTTCTCATCCCAGGAGACCAGTGTGGCTGTGGCCAGCAAAAGACTGTGTTTCTGTGGGATGGCTTTCCCTTTCAGACAGGCAAAGAAGAGCCTGATTGAGCAAGGACATGACAGTTTGGACTAGCTAAGCCCAATTTGGATGTTGCCAAGATGAAGAAGTGGGATTTTTTTTTTTTTCTTTTGAGTTCCCTCTGGCAGAGGAAAGTTTCACTAGCACTCTTGGTCAAAGCCTGTCTGAATCTCTTTGCCAGCAGAAACGTGCTCATCTTTCCTCCCACTTCTGTCGCAGCCTCTTCCAGAGGATTGGTGGTGGTGGGAAGGAGCAATCACATTGCTGTTTGAAGACTGGGGTTTGCTGTGAGCACCCCCAGCCCCAGCTCTGTGCTGCCTGCAAGGAATGATGTGAGGAAATGGGATTGCAGAGCCTGGGGAGAAGCTTTGCAGGGGAGAAGCTTTGCAGACCACCTGGCCTTCAAATTCCTGGCACGGCTCAAACTCGTCTCTGTAGGAAATCCATGTTCCAAGTCAAGCACGGGTCACATGAGAAAATGAATTTGGCAGGAATATCATGAGGCCCTACTGATCTGCCAACAAATCCACCCCAAGCATATCTTGCTCCGTGGCTCTATGCTTAGAATAGAGCAGCACAACTGACAGCCCAGCAGAGAAAAAAATGTGGTTAGAGAAGTGCCTGGAGGTGGCTTCTGCAGGCTTTCCCATGAAGCTCCTCTGCTGCAAGCTGACTTCTCCTGTAGAAACAGAAAAGGCAAGGGCTGAGGAAGCAAAGAGAGAGAAAAAAAAAATCCTCCTTAGTTTTCCATGTTCCTACTGGCCTAGGAAGACTTTGGTACTCCAGGGTGCTGCTTAGTCCCTCAAAAATACACAAATACAGGGATAATTCACAGTGCTGTGTTCGCCTGACCCCTCTGACATCATTAGCAGCAAGTGGTGAGATGTTGCCACGGGCAGTTAAGTGCCATTTTGTGCATTGTTTTTTCCCCAAATATCTCAGCTTTGGAATGAGGTGCATAAAGAAAATGAAATTCAAAACAGCTCTGGTGCAGTTACAGCAGAAACAAGCAGCTCTCGAGCTTAATGCAGATGCCAGGATGGGAAATAGGATCTCATTTTGTTTTTTTTTTCTATTTGTGGGGGGTTTGTTGCTCGGGTTGGGTGCTCTGTCATCCTATTTACGTGGGACGTGCAGAAATTTTATTGCACTGCACATATTGGGGAATTGGGAGGTCTCTTTATTACAGAAGGCAGAGATTTTTTTGAGTGGGGCTGTCAACAGCTGGCAGAGCTTTACCATCCCTTTGGGGCAGCTGGGTGATGCCCTTCCAAGTTCCCCTCGGGGCAGTGTAACTGGAAACACAGGCTTTCCAGTTCAAACCACTGCTTTCTGAACATGAGAGGCCTGAAATTCCATGTGTAAATGAAGGTTTAATATGCACACTCACAAGCATGGCTGTGGAAGGGCCTGGTTTGCTGGGGGGCTGCTGTGAGAGGGAATTCTGGGCACTCAAGGAACTCTGAGCTGTGGTGGGACTGAATAACCACCCCTTTGGGTAGTTTTCCTTTAAATCTGTCAGTGTGGTTGTGTTTGTGTGTTTCTTTTTGTATCTTACAGAAATGAGATATTTATCTGGCAAAGGTAAACACACGTATAAACAAATAGAGGAAAAGCTAAATCTAAATATTTCTATTTGGATTACCTCTGTTCTTATAGCAAACACTTGGAAATACCAAATTATTTACTGGACTGGAGAATACACTGAAGAAAAAAAAAATATTTTAAATGCAAATACAAGAAAAGCAACAGATCCTGATGGGATAGGTCCCCATGGTAGTCTTGCAAATAGTGTGGGCATGGCTGTAGGTGCCCTGGGTGAAGCAGCATTTTGTTTTCCTTCAGGTTGTCTCATCCAGAGCTCTCCTGTCTTTGTGTGGATGGGTGAGGGTGACAGGCAGGAGTCTGGGGGCAGAGGCTGTGCCATGTTCCTGATACAACAAGAGGGGATGGATTCCAGCTGCACCAGGGGAGCTTTACACTGGACATTAGGGAGAAAGATTTCACTGATAGAGCCTGGCACAGGCTGCCCAGGGAGGGGGTTAAGTCACCATCCCTAGTGTGTTTAAGGGTGGTTTGGATGTGGTTTTGAGGGCCATGGTTTAGAGGTGAACAGGACTAATGGCTGGACTGGATATCCCGAGGGTCTTTTCCAATCTGAATGATTCTATGATTCTGTGCCTGAGGTCTGGAGCCTGGGAGCTGAAATCTCATCTCTTGTTGTGTTTTGGAGCCACATCTGCTCTGTGACTCTCAAGATGGAAGGGGCTCAGGCTCGTTAGTGGGAAATGCTCTTGTTCCCAGTTGGCACTACTGCAATAGGTAGGCAGCAGAGATGCTGAAGTCATTTCAAAGGCAGACTGGGGATGGAGGCACCTGCTTGAGGCTGAACGGAGCATCCTTCTGCTTCCCTGAGCAGGCAGGGGCAGGTGGGAGCCACCAGTGCACTGTTTGTGCACCACAGGTAGTTTTGCAAGGTGAAAATACCAATTTGCCAGTGTGTAACCAAGACTTTTGCTCTGCTCACAGCTGTGCTCTGGGTGCCAGAGCAGCTACCCTGCTAACAAGTCAGTTAAACTGTGGTCTTGAGGAAAATAACTTGACTTTGAGAGTGCCAGATCCTGGGAGCAGGCTGCCCAAGGAGGTTGTGGATTCTGCTCCTCTGGAGTTTCCCCCCAAGGCTTTGCCTGGAAGTGCCATGAAGCTTTCTCTTACGATTTTGGATTCGAGTTTTCCCAAGAGGGGCTGTGGGCTCCCTTTTTCCTTGGAGGGATGGAAGAGGAGAGCAGAGGGATGGCCAGGTCCCTCTGGAGATGTCCTGGGTGTCTCCACACATCTATTTCCAGGCGAGCCACCTGATGGTGCTGTTTGTCCAAATTCCCGGCCGCGGTGGGTCCTCCTTCATCCCGCAGAGCTGCGGACCTGCATGTGAGATACATCTGCCTTGTGGCAGGGGCGTCTAATTAGTAAAGAGATGATGGCAAACCAGGCTGCATCTCCCAGCTGCAGCTCACCTTTCTGTCTGCCCGCGGGGCGACAAGAGGAGGGGGGGTGGTCATAAGCTCGTTTGCAAATAGGTGCCTCGGAAACGATCCGGGGGGAGGCCAGGACTCCGTGTTTGAGGGAGGCTGACGATGGCTCGCTAGGTTTTCCCAACTTATTTGGCATTCTCCTCACACTTCCCATTGTGGAGCTTTCCCGTGCGAGGATGAAGCATCGCGGGCGGTGCAGTGCAGCGCTGGCAACCTCCCTGCTCATCGCGTGTCCTGAATAACGATGAGGGCTGAGGGCAGGGCACAGAATCCACCCTTCTGCTCCCTGAATCAGCACCAGCTAACAGCACCCTAAGCAAGGAGCAGCGTTTGGTGACTCCCTCCATCCCCACACCCCGACCCCCAGCAGACCCGGCTCCCACCTCGCTGCTCGGTGAAGGGGATGGGGGTGACTGGTGCCAACAACCAGGGTATGCGAGGAGAACAAACCAGCTCTCCCTCCTGCCTCACCCCATTAATTTTCTGGGAGTAGAATTGAGCCTGGATTGCTCCACTCTCTCCCAGCACCCCCAGTGGGTCCCCTTGAGGGCTGGCTCCTCATTTCTCTCCCTCTGTCAGCATCAGGAGCCCACGTAGCTTTCTCTCCATCTGCATCCCCTGCTCCATTGTAACATGAGGAGTTTCCTCACAGGGCATTGACTCGCCGTGTCACTGGGCTGTTTACAAATAGGAGCTGATGAATATTTCATCCTGGTGCACCAGGAATGCTGTGGAAGTGCCAGAGCCTCCCGACGTTCCAGGCTCCATCTGAAATCATTGCCTTGCCCATCTCTCATCAGGAGTGTTAACTGCTGGGGTTGGGGAGGTAAAGCTGGTGGAAAGAGGGAGGAATACATGGATGTGCTGATATCATAATATGCTTTATCTCCTCTTGATTCTGCTTAGACATCCCTGGAGTTGGGGAAGGGGCTCTTTGGGTGATATGGCAAGAGCAGCCACCCCTCCCTGTTGCTCCAAGAGCAGCACCCATGCTGGTTTTCCTCCCAGCAGTGCCACACCTCTGGGAAGGAGGTTCTGCCGGACTCAGCCTCCTGAAGAGCCAGGAAGAGCAAGCACTTGCAGCAGGGTAGGTGGTCAGACCAGTTTCCACTGCCAAAAGATCCATGTGGGTGTAGAGCCCGTTGTGTGGGAGCCTGTGCCACTCTTAGTGCCTCACAAAGAGCTGGAGCAATTGCTCTGCAGAGAGACACCCAAGTCGTTTTCCAAGACCAGTGATGATTCAGGTGCCAGCATCATTAGATATCTTATCCCTGAGCTGACTGATGAAAATAGAGGCTGTGGTAGAGTACCAAGCTGAGAAAGTCAACTTTTTTGGATTCCTTTAAACCCCTCTGTGCTTCATATCTACTATTTTTTTAGTAGATTTTGGAAGGTTTTCGTTTGTGGGGTTGTTTTCCTCTGTAAACATTAATTTTTGGGCTGGGACTTTGATAGAAAGTGTTCACTGGAAACCACTGAAGGGCAGGACAGCTTGTAAAAGGAAGATATTCTCTGGAAGTTTGTATAGGGGAACTTGATGCCAATATTAATGAAATACAATAAAAGCAGGCAGTATGGAAAAGACTGTGAGAGCCTCCCAGACTCCAATCATAGTCTTTATTGGGCTTTTAAATATACATACATATATATATAAAAAACTATAATTGTGTTTTGTTGTGGGTTTTTTTAATATTTATTTGACCAGTTGTAATAGCAGAATGAAACAGATTCTCTCTCCAGTTCTTCCAAACCACTTTGATTTAACCTGTAGATCTTTAAAATATGATTAATAAGTTTTTGTAGGGCAAAAATTTCTTATCTGTGGGGGTGCTGGCATATGTGGGTGGTTGCTGAAAATACGTGGTGCTCTAATCATTTCTCACTGTCGCTTCCACTCTCTCTTTCTGATGCACACAGATATTATGGGCCAAAATTTGCCACTTTTGTCAGTCCAGAAATAACCAGGACTAGTCATAGGGCACAACATGACTTACTACAAATACAAATGACAGCAGCTGTACCTGAAGAAGGAGCAAAAGTGGTAGTTTTTAATAACTTTCCAAAGGGGAAAGCAAACTAATGGACTTGCATTATGAAGAAAGAATTATTGTAATTCAGCTTGGTGGAGGGAGGGCAGTTACAGTGGAAATTGCTGTGTGTGGCAGAGTGTCTTAAGTTTTGATTTGGGGCAGGTTTGCTCAGCAGCATAGTTGACATTTCCCAGCTTTTCACACTCTGATTTTACAGGACTCCAGCCATGAGTGAAGGAAGCTCAGATATGCACAAAAGAAAAAGAAAATAGAGCAGATTTTACTTGAAAAGTCGATGCTGCACTTCTCCCTGTCCTCCATTAGTCACTTTTCTCACCAGACATATGCTCTGTCAGTCCATCTGCTGGCTGGTGCCTTTGCTTGTCCATCTTTTAAGGAAGCCTGGACTGGGAGAACCATCATATGTGTTTCAGACCTCAGTGTAAACTGGTCTGAGCCCTGCCACTGTTCTCATTCCAAAGGGATGGTTGGGCAGGTGGGGAAGTATTAGAGCACAGGACAAGTAGTTTTGAAGTTTTGAAAAACATCTAATTTCATATTCCATGGGAGGAAAAATTACAAGGCTTTATCTGCAAGTCTTCCACATTTTCATAGGATGATTCAGGTTGGATTTAATCTTGGGAAGTCTGTAGTACTGCCTCAGGTTGGAATTGATCTTGGGAATTCTTCAGCCTGTTGCTTAAAGTAGAATAGGCAGTGAAGTTAAACCAGGTTACTCAGGTCTTTACTGAATTAAGTCCTTAAAACCTCCAAGGACAAAAGCTCCACAACCTCTTAGGGCTGTGACTCTTCCAAGTTTTCCAGACAGGCATCAGTAAACTGAAGCCCTAGTTCTGAACTGTAGCACTGTCAGCAGAGTGCTGTGAGCAACCTGACTACAGCTTGAATAAGTCATTCAAACGTCCTCCAGCTTTCCTTCTGTCAAGTGGATCCAGTAGCACTGGAGGTGCCAGAAAGACTGGATCCCAGTTCGGGTTGCAGCCCGAGCTTCAGTGCAGTTGCAGGTGCTGGCACCCTCTGTGCCTTCAGCCCTGGAACTCATCCAGCTCTGGCCAAAGTCATCCTGGCCTTAAAATCCAGAGCTGAGCTCTGGAAGTGACATGGAGGTGTTTTATTTACTTGGGGTGAAAGAGAATCACTGAAGGAGAGGCTTTTGATAGTGGTCAGTGAAGGAAAAAAGTTGAAGAAGGAGGTTGAGGAGCTGGAGAGGGTACAGAGGAGGCTACAAAGCCAGACAAGGAGCTTGTATCTTGTGAGGATAAAGGCTGAAGGATCTGGGGATCTTTAGGGGGGGTTCAGGCTGGATATTGAGAAGAATTTCTTCACTGAAAGGGTTGTCAGGCACTGGAACAGGTAGATGGTGGAGTCGCCACCCCTGGATGTGTCTAAGAGCTGGGGAGATGTTGTGCTTAGGGACATGGTTTAGTGGTTTTGAGAGGGCTGGGAATGGGGTTGGACTGGATGATCTAGAAGGTCTCTTCAGCTGAAATGATTCTATGATTTGTGGTCTCAGTACTCAGGCTGCTTTCATGAGCTGTCACGAGTGGCTGGATCTGTGATGGAAGTGGCAGAGCAGTGAGGTTAACTGTGTCTGAGCAAGCAAGGCAGGAAAACTTTGAAGCATCTGCTCCTAACACCAACAAACACTAACTAGTTTTTTGATAAAGTGGAAAAGTTTCTTCTTCCTTTGTCCCTGTCTCACTTTCTGTGGGCTTGAACTTGATGACACACTTTTTCTGGGTCAGCTTCAACAGGATAGATGAATTTCTGGAATTTATCTTGATACCCAATTCCAGAAAAAAACCCCCAAAAATAAATATTTAATAATTCCTTCTTAATGTAGACCTGGTTGTGACCCTGCTCGGATCACTCAAGGTCATGAGGTGATGTACAAAGGAGCCAAACCAGAAAAAGCTGTGTTCTGAATGCTCTCCTTATGTGGGGTGAAGCTCATAGGCTGTTTTCAAGGACTCCCCATGGCAGGACATAATAATAATCTCAATTTGATGTGCTCAAACTGCTTCCTTGTTAACCCAGCAAGTACAAGCAACAGCTGCTTTGAACTGACAGTGTTTCTGTTTGATAGCCATGGTTAATTTTAGCCCCTGTTGTCCCCTCCCCCAGGCTCAGTTCTGGTGGCTTTCTCTCATTTGTCTGTCTCCATAGAACTCTTTTGGTTCTTCCAGAAATGGATGGTGGGTTGTATTTTGGGATCACTGAAAGAGATAAATGTCAGATGGTTCCCAGCCTGCCTTGAGTGTTTACAGCTCCATCACTGCCTTTGAGTGAAGTCAGCTCACGAGTAGAAGTCACCAGAAGAGTGTGACAGAGGCTCCACACTGCAGGAGGATGGGGCACCTAGAAGCCCAAATTTCACAGGTAGTTATTAGACACCCAGGGTTTTCTCAGGCTGATGTTGGTAATTCCCTCACACTATAGTCACAGGGTGACACAAACAAGCTTAGTCTTGTTTTCCACGAGGCACAAAGTGCTTTCCAGCACTTGTTTAATTTCCCAGTGCAGACTAGACATTCTGTTTGTTGTTTTGTTTGATTTTTTTCCTGATTTTTCTCCTTTCTAATGTCACCATTGCATATCTCGTGTGCTTCTGCCTGTGGTTCTGTGTAGGAGTCAAATCCTGCTGGGAGGATTCTACCTGTAGTCACTGATTCTCAAGTAGCTCCTTGGAAGTCTCGTGCCATTTAGCACATCCCTGGTTATATTTTACCTCCTGTTTTGATCAACTCACCCACTTTTTATGTTGTGCTCCAAGTTCAGGGGAGATTTCCTATTGATAATCTTCGCTTGTCCTACTTAATTTTGTGCTGCTCTTTTTTTTGGGTTGCTTTTTGCAGATAATCTTCTAGCAGAGCTGCACTTGATCATGAGCAGGTCAAGCCTCTCCTTCTACTGAACAACCACAGTCCTTTATTGATGGTTTCATGTGCAGTGTGTTTTAGAACCAGCATTTTCCACAGTGAGCAACTTTTTCCATGTTTATGCCACGAGGAACAACTGACAATTTGGGAGACCTCAATTCTGCCTATAAATACACCCAGTGAATCTTCCTTGGAGGGCTTGTAACTTCAACTGTGGTAAAATCCAACCAGTGAGGATTTATGGAGCTTGGGTAATGGCAATTTATTGACTTCAGTGTTCTTGCTCATTTACAAAACCAGCTGAAGGAGAAGCATTCATACTTTATTACTCTTCCTTGAACAATGACGTTTTTATTTCTCAAGAATTGTTTTTTTTTCTTTTTAATTTAAAGGCAAAACATAGTTTCCCTTAATTTGACACGTAACAGCAGATTGGCCCGAGATGCTTTGAATTCCTTTCCTAATAATTGCAAAATTCCCTGTCCAATCTCACTTTCTAATAACTCTGGGATTGAAACTTGAAAAATGGGCTGCTCAAGAAGAATAAAAGTCAGTGCTGGGATGTCATCATTACTTATTCTTTTTTTTTTTTTACCATAAAATAGATATTTTTGACCTCTGCCTCATAAATCATCCTAATTTCAGAGGATGCTCTGATATTACCAATACCTCAACAAAAGAGTAGAATCCATTGGGAGGATAACAGAAGTAATTAAACCCCCCAGAGGCCAGTGAATTTGGCTCCTAAACCACACACCAGTGCAGAACTACCAGCTCTGGCTTGAACAAGCACCAGGGATGCTCCTCTGCCTCTGAGTTTGTACAGCTTTGGTGGCTGTCCCAGGCTTGCTGGAATATATAGCAGCTGAGTTTTGCCTGCTTTCCCTTAATGGAAAGAGCTAATTTTGGTCTTTCTTCTCTTTCCAGCTGCCAGATCCCTGAAACTTATAAAAATATAATTATCTGTGAGACTCCAGCCCTTCTTTCAAATTTGGTTAAAATTAGCTCAGGAGAAAATTCACTAAAGGGAGCTGACAGGCAGGAATCAGGCCAAAAATCCATCAGCCATCGTGTCAGTTGTGTGTGTCAGCTGGTTTAGCTGTGTTTCTCCAGACCACACTGTGGGGATAGCTGTCTAGGTGCTGTGATGGTATCTAAAGGGGATGATCTCTAAGGTCAAGAGGATGGGGCCAGACTCTGGTCTGTGGTACCCAGTGACAGGACAAGGGGCACAAACTGGAACCCAGGAGGTTCCATCTGAGCAGAAGGAGAAAGTTCTTTGGTGTGAGGGTGTCAGAGCCTGTCCCAGGCTGCCCAGAGAGGTTGTGGAGTCTCCTTCTCTGCAGAGATTCCAAACCCTTCTGGACACTGCACTGCTGGGCCCTGCTCTGGGTGACCCTGCTGGAGCAGGGGGTGGCACCAGGTGATGCTCAGAGGTCCCTTCCAACAAATGTGTGATGTCTCCATTGCACAGTGCAATTTGGGGAGGAGATTTGAGAGAGAGCTCTAAACTAGTTAGCTGTAAGTACTGTAAGCAATATAGCTGCATTAGCAGGGAGCTCAGTGGGTAAATTAGCATTATGCAGCATAGACATCTCCTAAATTTCTGGTATGGTTTCTTCAGTGACACTTTTTCAAACCACAGCTTGAAAATAAAATATGAATATTTTTTTTTTCCTCCATCCCTCCAAAGCCCTGTGCTAGGAAAGCTTGTGTATGTTTTGCTTTTTTATCTCACTAGCTCCTCTTTTAAAATGAATTCTAACCTGAATGCTTAATTTTTTTTTGTTTTGTTTTGGTCTTTCATGACCTGTCTGGATGCATTTCTGAGTGCTCTGCTCTAGTTCTGTCCTGCCCTGGTAGTGGGGTTGGATTTGATGATCTTCAGAGGTCTCTTCCAATCCCTACCATCCTGTGATGGCATGGATGAAGACAATTACCTTGGTGGTAGTTCAGTGATTATTTGGGAGTTTAGTCAGTGGAAATCAGGAAGGTAAGGATGGGTTATTCCTCTCAAAGGCAGAATAAGAGATTATTATCCTTTGTCCTTTCAGGAAGGGCTGCTGGTATCTCTGAGTAAACCACTAGGTACAATCTGTACCCATGACTGCAAAACTACCATTTTACACAACGTAAAATGCTCTTCTTAAGTGATAACTTTGAAGAGTGAGTGAGAAAGACACAGAACTCTCCTGCCTGAGATGGATTTGCTCACTCAGCCTCCCAGAGGAAGAGGAGCATGGTAACTGTACCTGCTTGCAGAGGCTGTGAGAAAATGAAAACTGCCACAGTGAGTCAGAGATTGATGCCTCCCCTGACGTGCCTCCCTGCAGCCCACAGCCAGCTGCTCAGGGAATTCCTGAGATTAAAGCTACATCAGGATTGCTCTGCTTAATCAATGATGGTGGCTATTTTAGACCCCTGTAAATTGGAACTAAGGGTGGGAGAAAAAATGAGATATGGCTGAGATTGTAAGAACTTAAATGAGGCTTTAGTTCTGCAACTGTTTAAACACCCTGTATAAGTTTCTTTTTCAAGCCACTTGTTAAAGAGAAGATTTTTTTTTTTTTAAAGAGAGTCTTGATTGGATAGAAAATGAATTATTTTCCATATTTGTTAACATTTTCTTCTTTCTTTTCACAAGTTGTAGTTTTCTGTAGCATTTGTTTAATGGCTATGTGATTTTCTTCTCCCTGGCTCCAGCAGCCTGAGAATGTGATGAATGAATGAAGGGAAAATCGTGGAGCATTGGCATTATTCCAAAGTGGTATGAGACAAAATTACCTTATGATTGACATGTGGATTTTTGGAGGTGGTTGGGGGTGTAAATATGAAGGTTCTGAGATCAGGTAATTTCTGCCCATCCCAGTGCTCATTCTGGGGCAGAACACTTAGCAGAAACTGGGCTGTGGGCGGTAAGATGCAGGTTCTGACACACAGAGCGTGGAGTTGGCTACTGAGATGGCACAACTGACACAAGAAATCTGATCCCTGATCTTGGTTCTGTGTGAGAAGTCAAAAATAGTTTTGTTTTTTTTCTGCTAGAAGAGTTTGTTCTGTCTCTGCCTTTATACCTGGCAGAGTAACTCCGAGGCACAAATCAGGAACTCCCACGCGCAGCCCTCGATTGCTTCCTTTTCAACTCGCCCTGCCATTGCCATATGTGAATCTAGCAAGTGGCACTTCCTAATCTAAAGCACTTTCACTTTCCTGAAGGTACAAGCTGAAATAGACTGTATGATTGGGTAAACGAAATCAATACCCAGCCAAGAATGGGAAGAAGGATGGACTTCTCGGAGGACGAGTGCTCTCCGCTACTAACAAAAGGTAGTTATTGATGCTGGTGGCAACAGGCCAAGGATTTGGATGGCACAGAAACCTTGGTTCCTGTGTGCACACAAAAAATAGTGAATGCAAGATGTGTTGAAATGCTGCTGTGGTGGTCAAGTTGTCCCCATCCTTTTCTGTTTTCATCCTCTTCTCATTCTGCTGCTGAGATAACGCTGGGATCGAGGCGGAGCAGCGGATGATCACATCTGAGCCTTCCCTTTGCTGGTATTTTAAGACCTGTCTTTCACAGATTCCCTGAGCATCCCAGCAATATGCACACGACATCAAGAGGCTGTTTGCTGAGAGTGGAAAGGAAAAAAAGAAAAAAAAAATAAATGAAAAAATACAGTGAGGCAGCCTGGGCAACGTCTGTCTTCTCCTCAGCGTTGCAATGACAGAGAGGCTTCAGACAAGACACAGCAGCACACGCTGGGTGGGGGGGGAGCAAGATGGATTTGGGGTCTGGATCTCCAAAGCACCACCAGGTGAATTACAAAGGGCAGAATCTTCATTACTGGTGTTTTAGGAGGAGTGAAGAGACACATCTTGATTTGTGGATCCCAAGCTGAGTTTTCAAGGCCGACGATTAATAAAGTGAAAGCAACTTGTGAAGGGAGTGAATCTGACACAGGGCCACGGAGAGGAAATTGAATTTGGAGGCACTAGTGCCATTTTTCTAGTTACTTGTGAGGAGAGAGCGTGGAGCTGTGTTTGCAGATACCTTCCTGCTTTCCTGCTGCTCTCCCACCCCAAAATCCAAGCCTCTCTGTGAGGAATTGAAGCATTTAACTTCTTAATCTTGTAATCTGAAGTGATGAGGCAGTTGGGTGACATTTTACAGGACGAAAACCATTGAGTCAGCCTCTCCTAACTACAAAACTGTTCAAATCCCCATATGACTAATCTCTAATTCCCAGCAGTCTACCACAAATAAAACCATGTATTGAACTGTGCTACTTTAATATCCCAAATAAAGCTCTCACACGACTTCCAGTTCAGCTCAGCTTGGTTAGCTTAATACCACGTTGCTGTTTGTATGGATCACAGAATGCATTAAATAAAACTCTTCCCATAAACATTTGTGGGAGATGATATTAAGACAAACTGTCTAGGAATTCTCCTTAAAAAACACAGGGTGCTTGGCCTCCTTGTGAAATGGTATTTAGGAATATAAAGCCACAACAGCACTTCTGCAAGGGCATCTTTACTCCTCCGCAACCAAAGGACTGTTCTGAAAAAAAAACAAGATTCCTTTGCCTGTGCTGATTTTTCACCCCCATCCTTTCAAACTTGCATGCAAAAGGCCCTTTGGGGAAGCAGCTCTGCTTGGTTTGCTCTCCAAACACAGGTTCCTGAGCCCAGGAGATCTCATTTGCTCTGATTCCTTCCCAGCTAACTGCTCGCAGGTGATGCTGGGGGATGTACTCTAGTTGTACTCTTGCACAATTCCTCTGTTAGCTTTCCAAGTGAGGGGATGATTGCTGAGCTGGAGACAAATTAAAAGGTAGCAAGAATCAACCCTGTGCATTTGCAGAGAAAAGATAGGGCATGGCCCATGCCTATTTTTAATGGCATCCAACCCCAGGGGTGGGTAAGAAGCTGCTTCTGGAGAGGTTTAGCTTGGAGCTGAGGAACAATTTCTTCCCCTCTAGGGCTGTCCAGGCCTGTCCCAGGCTGCCCAGGGCAGGGGTGGGGTCCCTGTGACCCCTGGAAGGGTTTCCAAGCCCTGGAGCTGTGGTGCTGAGGGCCATGGGGCAGTGGTGCCCTGGCAGTGCTGGGTTAATGGTTGGACTTGATGATCTTAAAGAGCTCTTAATGTTTCATTTTGCACGTGTTTTTATCTGATTATTTTTTTTCTATCAGCACAGAGGACCTCTAAGACACATAAACTAAAGCACCTTGAAGTTTTCCATGTTTTTCATCATTGTTCTTCAAAATAACAACAGAAAACATCACGAGGCAATCTCATCTTGTGAAGTCTTTGCTTCAACCCATTTCCTGATGCATTTGGTTAGGAGCCACTAGAAAGCATCTAATCACATCAAAGTGTGTTTTCCAGCAATATTCGTGCAAAGGCTCCCAGGCAGAGGTAAGTGTGCCTGCTTTGCAGCCTGGAATAGCAGCCACTCCACAAGAAAAGATTCTTTTGCATTTTCCCCACATTTTCCCACGTGTCTTTGAAATGTAGCAAGTCATGGTTCTGAAGATGTCGAGAGCCAAGGGATGAGGTAACTGAGATGTTTGAGGTAAGTGCTGTGAGAAGCAGTAACCTCCCCGGGTGTGAATGTGTTACTTGCCATACTCAGGTTCCACAAAGTGCTTTATCCTGAATTTTAGGGTAAATTTTATAGTATGGTTATCACATGGGTGTAATATGGAGATTACATTCTTCAGATTGATAGGCTTAATTTTACTTTTAGCCTACTATCTGGACTGAGATCTCAGCTGAGGGTCTCCAGCATCATCCAGGATGCAAAGACAAGGCCAATAGTAGGGAAGAGAGTTGGAAACCCTGGTGGGAAACACACTGTGGTAAGTCTGGCAGAATAAAAACAGAAAAATAAGGGGTTTCTTTTTTGTTTTTTTTTTTGAGAACTGAGTGGTCCTAAGATATGGTGGGGGTTCTAGAGATGTTATCTCCTACCTTGGCTCCCAGGCAGAGGGCTGAGCAAACAGAGTGCTGTTTGCAATCTGTTCTTCTGCTCAGGGATGGTCTTGGCAGAGATGCCACATGCACAGCCTTGTATTAAAAGTGGATTTGATGGTTTCTCGTGGCAATAGTGGAGCAGTAGGAGGAGAAACAGTGAAATGAGAGCAAATGGAAGCTCACTGCAGCAGATGATCCTATTCTGCTGCTGCTTCTGCTGCTGGAGGGAAGGTGGCTGAGAGGTAATGCAGAGGGTGCAGCAGCCTGTCAGCTACCTCTCTGCATTAACTGAAACAGCAATAAACCACAGCTTTTAAAAACAAAGTTCAAGGAGCCAGAGCCTCTCCGTGGGAATTAATTTCCTCTGGAAGCCAGTTTCACATAACTCATCACCTGCTTCACTGAATGTTGTTCAGCCCTGTTGCTGGTGACAGAAGCGCTTGGCAGAGCTGCTGGAAACTGGGTCATGTGGTGGATAAAACAAAGCTGGCTGTGCCAGGCTGCTGCTTAGTGAGGACCTCCAAGGAGCATGGGAACAATAAAGACCTGCAGCCACCCATGGGCACTTTGTGCAGTGTGGAGGAGCTCATCTTTGGGGTGTCAGAGGAGGAGATCGCATCATGATCATGGATGTTGTTTCAAGTGACGAGAGGAAACAGCCTCTGATTGCTCCAGGGGAGGTTTAGTTCAGAGCTGAGGGTCAATTTCTTTACTTCCAGGGCTGGCCCGGGCTGCCCAGGGCAGGGGTGGAGTCCCTGTGACCCCTGGAGGGGTTTCCAAGCTGTGGTGCTGAGGGATATGGGTCAGTGGTGCCCTGGCAGTGCTGGGGTTGGTCTTGAAGACCTTAAAGGTCTCTTCCAACCAAAATTATTCTATGATTATATCACTCAGGCCATAGTATCTTTCCATATGTGATCTCAGCTTGCCTCAGGACCGAGGGGTAGATGTGTTCCCATAGAAATACTGCCCTGAATGTTTGGTGGGATGAGTGTTCCTGCTGCTCCTCGGGTCCCATTTCAGCAGGGCGAGGGCTGCTCTTGCAGCAGCTGCTCTCCAGTAGCAGCATATCCCTTTGGTGTGGGTGGGAGTATTCCTTCAGGGGATTTCTCAGGGTAAAGAGAGTTTTCATCCTTCCAGAGCTTTTCTGGTGGTGGTTGCTCCATGGTTAGCCTCGAGGTGATGTGAGTCGGAGCTGAAAAGGAAGAGCTCTGCCCACGTTGGATGAGCAAACCCAAACTGCAAAGGCCAGCAGAGACACCAACAGCACTGCCAGGGGATCAGCTGCCTGTAATCCTGCCATGCCATCAGCACCTAATCCCCACTGCCTGGCACTGGCAGTGCCTCCTGATTCCCTCAGCACAGGCAGGTGAGGTAGGGGAGGTGCCTCCTGGGACACCTTGGTCAGGTTTCCATCTCACAAGAGGTAAAAAGCAGGAAGGGCTTTAATAGCAAAATGGAGAGCCCAGGCCAGCTGAGCAGCAGAGCATTATGTGGCTAGATGGTCACTGTTGCTCTAATAGGTTATCTTTTCCCATTAGAAGACTGTTTAAATTTTTAAGTGGTGCAGGAGCTCACAAGGAGCTTTTATTGGGCAGGTTCTGATTTTCATGTGGGGTTTGAATGTGTGGGAAAAGCTGTTGCATTAAGAGCTGCTCATGAATCTCCTTTGTTTCCAGTCTTCCCCCTGGGAACTATTGATGGTCATTTCATCTTTCTGATGTGACTTTTAAGATCCTAAAAGAAGAAAAAAAAAAAAAAAAAGAAATAGATTTCTGGTTACTTCCCAATGGGATTCTTACAAAGAAATACCAGGGCTGAAAATGAGAAGTAGAGCATAAATTCCAAACAGCTTAGATTCAACTAAACCCCAAATTTATTTTGACGTAAGTTCTAAATAATGTTAAAGCCCTGGAAAAATAAAGGGGAAAAAAAACCCTAGCAGAAATAAATGACAATTTATGGGAGGTGGGGAACTGTATTAATGAATTATGGGTCTGATGAAAGGTTTTTTTTTTTTCCCTATCACACAGACTTCAAATCAGTCAGTGTGTCTCACTTGCTCTTTCTTCTAATCAGAATGCTGCATATTCCAAAATCTTTTTTTTTCCCCCTGGTGTTTTGCAGCTAAAGTAATTTCTAATTTGCTTTAAAACTTGTTATAGGTATGGCAAGAAGCTTAGTAGCATAGAAAAAATGCTTCTCACTTTGAAGATCTCATCTGAAGGGCTGATGGAGAAATGCCCTGAAATTAAAGATATTTTCAGGTTCAGAGAACAAAGGGGGGGGAAGCACACAGGCCTGAGAAAGAAAGGTAAGCAACTTATCTCCTGGAGAAATTGCCTTGAAGTAAGTGAAATTATTTCCCCAGAGATAATTTAGTCTCGGGAGTCAAATTGTCACTAAACAAAAAGCCAAATCAAGAGCAGCAAATTGATTTTTGCTTCCAGGGCGTTTCTTCCCATTTATTTATTTATTTAGTTCCCCCCCTTCTAATTAAAAAGTGAAGAAGGATGTGGTCAACACAGCTGGTTTTTCCTCCCTGCTGCACTCTGCCCTGAGGAACCTCTTCACTGTGTCCTTTTTATCGAGGGGGTGGGTTAAATATTCTGAGAAATTCGTGATCAGGAGGGGAAAGAAAAAGTTACTGTGGGGGGGAATAACAACAAAAAAATTAGAAGTTTTCGTGTCTTCTTGACAAAAGTTTGCGTGTCCATTGGGCATCATCTGTTTCCTCTCCCAGTTTCAGCACGCACAGAGACTGTTTTTTCCTGCTTTTCTGCTCTTGCACAACTTTCCTCCTCTGCTCCTGGGCACTCAGAGCACTTTGCACAACACTTCCCTTTTTCCTCCTCGTGTTCCTGCATCTGATGCTAGCATTTCTCACCAGGGTCCTTCTCTCTGTTGGTCATTTGGTACAGGAACACTTTTTCCCCCCTGAGTTAATGTCTTTTTGCTGTATTTTGTCCCAGAGAATGGATGACAGGGGCGTGCAAACCACAAACAACATCCAAGCTGTGTTTGTGTGTTTGGGCACAAGAAAAGCAAGGTGCCAGCTTGGGGTTTCTGCTGTGTAATTTATCTTTAATGCCACAGCAGAATCTGGGTTTTTTTGTGCCTGGCTCTTCAAAGATGTAACTTCTGTGACATGTTTTGCAGCTTCTCTTCTGCGTGAGAGAGTAAAGGACACTTTGACTCACTTGAGATCCCTAGAAATGCTAAAAAAAGAAAGGGGGAAAAAGAATGTACAAGAAAATACACTCATGGAACAGCTGAGGTGATGTAACCAGGTGTCTTCTCATGTGTATCCTTTTTTTTTTCTTTCTATCTCATCAAATTTAAATGAGCTAATGCTATGAAGGATTAAAGCTGTGGGGTCTCCAGGCTGTGTTTCTGTTTGCTGGGCTTTCCTCATGGGTTAGCATTTGAGCTGCAACAAGCTGTGAAGTTTGGTGGAAGCAGAGGTGACTATTTACCCATGAAACAGGACGAGGTAGCCCTTTGCCCTTGGTGAAAGGGCTTTATTCTTACTTTCAGATGTGATGAAATCCCTTCAGTCAGTCATGTGGCCCCTTAAAGCACCTGGGAATAGGATTGTAGAATGGTTTGTTTGGAAAAGCCCTTTAAGATCGAACTCTGATGGGTTTACTCTGAGTTTAGAGTGTCCTGAGTGTGGTTGGCCATGAGGAGTCTGAACAACACTCCACGATGAGAAGGTTGGTTGCTGCCTGCTCCTCGTGGTTGGGTGTTCACATAGGGAAGTCCTGGAATTGAAACCCTATATTCCTACAAGCACAGAACCAGCCATCCCAGGCTCCTGAACAGCTCTGAGCGTGGGAGGAAGAGTTCACACCTTGTTCATAGCCCTCAACTTGCAGAGAGTGACAGTGGGTTCTGACTCTGAGGCTCTTCCGTGCCTGCTATGGGAAGGACTGGCTCCTGAATGTGGCTTTTAAAGGCCCAGCTCTCTCTGATTTGACCTTCCTAGCTATTTGCAAGGACAGTTTGACATTTAGATAATGAAGCACATAATTTATGGCTGGAAAGGGAGCACAGGGTGGGTTGGTTGGTTGTTTTCTTGGGATCTGACCTGAGATGTTGATAGGTCACACTAATAGGAGTCTTTATGTGTCTTTCCTGACTTGAGTAAACTCACCTTGGGTAAGGTTATAAAGCAGAAGGGTAAGTGTCAGGGCTGAGAAGCAGCAGGTAGGGCCAAGCTCTGCTGCAGGGAATTTGGTTTTCTTGTAATTGGTGTGCCTCAGAATGGCCTCAGAGGGGTCCCTGCTGTCCTTCCTTCTCCATGAAGATAAAACTTGTAGGAAATATTTATGTGGGAGGAAATATTTTCCTTGTGGTTGGCCCTGTGGTGACGCTGCAGTGAGATAACACAGTGAGGAACTGTGGCACCCCTGAGCTATCTGATAGACCCAGTATCCGCTGGGCTGAAAAATAAGGGTGGTCTGAGTCCCAGTGGCTTGACAGACTTTGTTTTATCAACCAGGGCACAAGCACACAGCAGGGAAGAGGGTTCTGGAGACAGCTTTCCACTTGCAGAAACCCACCTTTTACTTACAAGAGACTTTTAAGATTATCAAATCCAACCAGGGCACCACTGCCCCATGTCCCTCAGCACCACAGCTCCATGTGGGGCTTTGAAACCCCTCCAGGGATCGTGGGGACTCCATGACTGGTCTGGACAACCCTGGAGGGGAAGAAATTGTTCCTCAGCTCCAACCTAAACCACCCCTGGGACAACTTGAGGCTGGTTCCTCTTGTCCTGGTGCTTGTTCCCTGGGAGCAGAGCCTGATCCCCCCCTGGCTCCACCTTCCTGCCAGGAGCTGTCAGAGCCAGAAGGTCTCCCCTGAGCCTCCTTCTCTCCAGGCTCAACAAGTCCTTCAGCTGCTCCTGAAGCGGCCTCAGCTGAAGTCACTCTGGTCACAACCCAACAGTTTCTCTCTCTTTTTTTTTTTTTTTTTTTTCCCCATTTATATTTTTAACCTTTTTTTTTCACTTGGATTCTTCATCACCCAGAAAACATGCAACCAGCTGAATGGTATTGAATGCCTTTTAGCCTGGAGAACTGAAAACACTCTCTGTAATTGATGGTTTGTTTTAAGACCACAGGAAACTACTTGTCTCTCTCCATTAATGAGCACTTTGCTCGCCACTCACCATCTCCAGAAAAATAGACAAAGCAGAAAACCCCACCATCCCCTGCCTGATACTTTATCCCTCACTCAAACTAATACTGAACTCAGTCTCCACACAAAGCACCGTTTTCATTAGCTGTACTCCCTATTTTTTTTTTCTTTCCACAGCCTCATTAAAACCAGAAGGAAAAAAAAAATGAGCTAAATCCACAGAACGCTCACTCTGTTTTGGGAGCAGGGAGGCTGGTGCTCCTCCTGATGGTGGCCAAATTCTGGTTGGACCCTGTTTGGCAGGAAAACCTGCCCTGGCACATCAGTGGAGCATGATGGGCTATTCCTCCTGGGCATATGTGGTGGTGAAGATCCAACCCCTGGGCACTGTTCACAACCTGAGTGCATAGGCAGAGATCTTCATCCCCACCCAACAGGCACTTCTGGCTTGCAACAGTCAGGTAAATAATTTAACCCTGAGATTTATGGCTCCTTTCCATCTGAGCAGGAGGAGAAGGTTCTTTTGTGTGAGGGTGTCAGAGCAGCTGTGGCTGCTGAACACAAACCCTCTTGTAACCTCTCCCAGGTGCTGTGGAAAACACACTGGTGTGAATTGCTCCCTGACAGTCTTTGGTGTAACAACCCTCCTGTGGCACTTCAGATATGAGGAGAAAAATCCAGGTCACTGGAGCTCTTGTTTTTCCTTGTGGTGAGATTTCCACTGTAACTGCTTCAAGTTGCTTGTGTTTAAGCACCTGAAGTAAAACCTTGTTCAGTTTTGGTTCACAGAATTCAGCTCCCTGCTTCTGTGTAAGCAAGAGAGGGAAAAAAATGCAACAAACAAAGGAGAAGCTTTGGATAAAAATATCTTTTATAGAATAACTAAAACTTAGCAGAAATGTTTCCAGGCTCTCCAGCTACAGGGTTAGCTCCAAGTCCAGCACAGGAGGAGTGTTTTCCATTGAAACTGTATGAAATGTGTATGTGTGTACTGGGACAGCACTGGTGAGTGAAGCAGAATGTGTTTTTACCTAGGTATTTATTTGTTTTATTTAACATTAAAAGGAGCACACTTGCTGTCTTTAGAAGTTGGGATTATGGTTTATGAGGTGGATTCACACCTAATTTTAGACCTGCAGCTCTCTATGGCAGGGAGTGTCTGCTTCATGGTGGCCCCTCAAGGAAGGAGATGCCTCCTCTGAAGTGGTCTCCATACCTCTGATAGAAGTACCCAGTGCCTTTGGAGCAACCTGGATGACTGTAGCACCAAAGAGGCTTCAATACCCAATGGTGAACTTTAGGTCTAAGTGTTGCTTAAACAAAAAAAAAAGAGTGATTTTCAGAATTCCTGCCAAAAAAAAACCCCAGAAGTTGCAATTTATTACAGAGAAGGGAGCCCTCAGTAATTCTGAGGAGGTTGTCACTGTTATCCAAGCATTGGTACTGCCACTGCCTTGCCTTGTGGCAGCAGGAGCAAACCACTGAGTGATGAATATTTAATGTAAAGGTTGACGTATGGCTCCAGTGAATCATTTCCTCAGAATTGTAAATAAACCAGTATTTTTAATTCAATGCCTTGGGCAATTTAAGTATACCATGTATGAGTTATGTTCACAGGAGAGAGAAGTTAAGGTTAGAGTAGCCCAGGCTGCAAATTTGGCAGTGTGTATTTTTATCTGGTGGCAGTAGGATTTGTCTGGATCAGTTTTCAACATAAGTATATTTGTGTTTTTATCTCTGTGCACCAAAAGCTAAATGTTTAGATGTGCTTGATGGAAATTCAGTTACCTGGCTGGGAAACAGTCTCTGCAGGCTGCCTGATGATGGGTCTTGGGCTCTGTTTTTTTTCTCTCTGCTGTTATGTGATTTCTTGACTCACTTGGTTCTTGAACTTGAGCACCTTCCTTGACAAGTAGCTCCACAAGTTCAAAGTGATGTGCTACAAAACAGCACTGGTGTGGAGATCAGTATCTGGCATGACTGGCTTATTTTAAGCACTGTAGAAAACCAGGAAGAAAAGAAGCTTGAGAGAGAGCAGAAGGCCATTTATCCTACTGGCAATTCTCAGATATGCTCACTCAAGCTTTGCTGTGACATCCCCTGGGGACTCAGCCTAATGGCAGGATCATTAAACTTTGGCATTAAGGGAATGGAGTGTGTAAGCTGGTTGGAAGGGTACCCAAGAGGTTTTATTCTTTTTGCCCATGATATTTATGATGAAGCAGCTTCAGTTTTCTAGGAATGTGTCTTATTTTGTTTCCTTCTGAGACTTCTCTGTTACCAGAAGTGTTGATTTAAAGAAGCTATACAGAAGGAAGCAAATGTTAAGTTCTTCAGAGGTGTTTCCATTCTGGTTTTCCAAACCTTGTAGGCACCTAAAACACCTCATGTTGTTCTGTGAAACAGGGTGGAAACAGAGCTGAAGATCAGTTTGGGGTTTTGGCAAACAATACATAGTCATGGGGCCAAAAGAGAAGGGGAATAGCTTGGTATAGTACCAGCTCTTAGTGGGGAGCAGAGGCTGGTTTAAGTTTGTTAGGAGAAGCTGAGCCAGGAGAGTTTCAAAAGCCAGAACTTCAAAATAGCCTAGCAGGTGGGAAATTCTCTTAAGAAGATAAAATCTTCCTCCTGCTTCATTAGAAATGAGAATCCTGCTTTTCAGCATCCCATGTGAATAAGTTCATCACTGGAATGAGTAGAAAACAGCCAAAGACATTCCCCACCACCTTGGTGTGAAGCACACACTTGAAAAATCCCCCTTCTCATTTTCCTCCTGCTTGGATCCTGTCATTAAGTCTGATCCCAGATTGTGATTCCACTTTTCTCCTTCATTTCAAAGTCTTTTTGAGGAGGATCCATCTTGCTGTGATTGTTGGTTCCTTCCTCAAGCCTCTGGCAGGCGCCGTGGGTGGGTGGCCCTGAGGGTCTCAGTCAGGGATGCCTTGGACAGAGCTCCCTTGGAGCTGTCACTGCCTCATTTCTCAGCCTGATGGAGAAGCCAAATGGAAATGAACAGGGATCATGAACCAAAGCAGAGATGCTGGTGGAAGAGGCAACCCAGAGGCCTTTGGCAGGGGATTAGAGATGTCAGCTTTTGTGTTTCCTCAGAGAATGAGTCACCATGGTTGTGTCTTCCCTTTTTCATCATTCACCACAGCATTTTTTTCCCCTGTTTGGATGACCTCTTCCAAATAGTGCTTCTGAAATATCTATTGTAGGCTTTTGCAAAGCTGTGTGAGCTCTGACAGACACCAGCTTCTGTCCAGCAGCTGCTCAGCCATGTTAGCATGGGCCAAAACTTGGCTTGATCTCTCAGGCAGGTTTTAAAAGCTCAAGCTCAGTCTTTGCTATCTGGCTTTCCATTACAAAAGTGGGTTCCTGTGCAGGTGGATCAAAATAGAGGCAAACTGAGCTTCCAGTTGCTTGCAAAATGAGGCTGACTTTATCCTTTGAAACTGCAGGATAAGGAGCAACAAACCTAAATAGCACGTTGGTTCCTGACTCCATTTTTCACTGCTGGCTCGAGCTGCTGCCTCCCCAAAGTACAACACGTATGGGACATGAGACTAAAAGGAAAATGAAGCAACACGTGGCAGAAGGTGGGACTGTT
This sequence comes from Corythornis vintsioides, assembly GCA_025447755.1. Classification (NCBI taxonomy): domain Eukaryota; kingdom Metazoa; phylum Chordata; class Aves; order Coraciiformes; family Alcedinidae; genus Corythornis; species Corythornis vintsioides. The sequence goes on along the minus strand of JAOEGS010001230.1, from coordinate 27,122 downwards.
CCCTGCCAGGTCATGTCCTGGAGATCCCATTGTGGCAATTGAGAATTTTATGTGCCCTCTTTCCCCTCTGGTCTTGTTGTGCCAGTGTTTTGAGTGCTCTGCTGAGTTGGCACCGCCGGATGCAGGTTGTTCCTTAGTGAGGGTGGCAGGAAATGTTGCAGCAGAAGGGTGGACACAGAGCCCCTGGATGCAGGGCACTTGCAAGGGGAGATAATTTCCAGAGTGAGTGGTGTGAGACAGAGTGGTTTGTTCTCTGTGTTACAAAAAAACCAACCCAACCCAGCTCTCGTGGCATTTTCCTCCGATTGTTGAGTCCACTGCAGAAGAGTAAAAACATATGACACTTAAAAATAGGATCTCTCCTGAACCATTGCAAGTGCCATCTGTTCTCAAAGAAACAACTGGTAGAAAAAAAATAACCTTGGGTTGGAACCTTGCATGAAGTTGCCATTTAAAAGAAGCGGGGTTGGCTTTGTTATTTTTATTTTTTTTTCTTTTTGGAGGTGTGGAGAAAGGGCTGTTTGATGGCAACTGAAAGGAAACAGTCCTGGGGAACCAGAGTGTTACAGGCACGTAGAGGAGTCATGTCGTGAGGACCTGTCACATAGCAAACTCTAGGTTCTAAAATCGTGGTGGCACTGGAAGGGGTCCATGTACTGGTTTAAATCAGCTCATGCAGATGACTGCAGCGAGGTGTCTGCCCACCACCAGAAGGTGGTTTCTGAGGAAAGTGTCTGCATTACTAGTTGTGAAACAGGTAAGACCTCATTTTCCAGTTGGACCCAGTTCTCTGGTTGAATGGTGTGGCTTCCTCATTCAGATTCCATCTGGTCTGCTAGGATCCAACAGGATAGTCACGTTCCAAGGGAGTGTCCTAATCCTGTCAAACTCCCTGGTTTTGCTGATCCCAAGTGGGACAGTGTGGTGAGGTAAGGAAAGGCTGTCTTAATGAAAAGGTTTGATAGTGATATTTCTGACTCTTTCCTTTTTTTTATTCCCCATCTTGCAGCCCAGGAATAGCTGCAGTGATGTAATGTTGCTATTTAGAATTCCTTTTCAAAAGCCTGTTTGGAGTTTGATGTCTGTGGGATTGATAATTTTGCTTTGGAACTGAGTGCACCTCAGGTAACAGGCTGTGTGTGTTTCCAGGCACTGTCAGCCTCCCTGCCTTTGGTCTGCCATGATTCCAACCCTCTCATCTCCACTCTGAACGTCACAAGGTTTGAACAGCACTAGGTTTTGTTCAGCTGCTGTGACAAGCAGCTAGGGGACAGGGTGAAGCTCCTAAACACATTCTCTGCTGTGCAGGGGGATAAAACAATAACCTACTTAGCTAGTTTTGTGTCCTAGCTGACTTGAGATGAAGACCTTTTGGTATTTGCCCAGGGAATGAGTTACAGCTGAAGTAATGAAAGGTGCCTATGTAACAGTGACTGTAAATCTGTATTTATTCTATCTGTGAGAGGCTGAAAAGTGGAAGTTCAGCCCTGCTCACAGGTCTGAGAGAGCTGTGAGGTTTGCAGCTCTGTGGATCTTTCTAACAGGTTAAATGAAAACTCTGGCTTTAGGTGCAACTAAATTTTGGCCCCCAAAAATCTCAGAGCTGGCTCGCAGCACGTTCCCGCCGCGCTCTTCTGCGTCCTGTCACGTTCTCTCCTGTGACTTTCACCTCATGTTTGCCTGGCTGCCTAATCTTTAAATGAGTTCATTAGATGCATCCATGTTTTAAAAATATAAACTGCATTTCTCAGGCTATGGACCAACATATTAAAAACCATCTGTGATATCAGTTGCTCAACTTACGCTCTCACAAGAGCCCGCTTGGCTTAGCGGCGAGCGCTCTGCTCGCTTAACGGGAGTTTAGGATGCTCTTTGAGCACCTCAGCTCACTTTGGAGCATTTCAGCTGAGACTATCACTCCAGGTTTTATTGCATCTGACCCTGGGGGCTCTTTCTTAAAGGTGGTGGGATCAAATACTTCTGTCTTTCATCCTTGTCATTTGTGAGCCCAACTGTGGAGTTTCGTAACTCTTTTCAAACATGCAACCTTGCAAACAGGTGATGGAAGTGAAAGGAGAAGCCCAGAGGTTGTGAGTTGTACTTGCACAAGTAAGAGAAGGGTTGATGGAGCAGTCACAGCCTTTGTGATAGAGTTCAAGGAAAGATGACTGCAAAAAGCCTGACTTTGAACCAGGCTTGAGATGTCTCTCAGGTGGGATGTTCAAGTGACAGATAGTTTTGGCCACAAATGTCTTCTCACTGGTGTTTTGGGCCAGGTGTGTTGGTTAGTCATGAGTTACTCATGCTTGTGGCAGAGTGGTGAGCAGGTAGGAATTTATCATGTATATGTGGAGCCATTTAAAGAAACATGTTCATCCTGAAGTAAAAGAGACACGTTTCAGTAGCACACTAAAGAAAGAAATGCTTGCACAGAGAGCAGGTACAGACTACCTGTAAATCAGCACTTTCTTATTTCTAACTGGCTTTTGAAATGTCTCTGTTCAAGAACATCCTGCAGGTGGAAAAATCACAGGCTTGCCTAAAACCCTCTGGAACAGACAGTGATTCAGAGGCCCTTCTTAGGCTGCGGTGGGAAACACAGAACCAGACTTCAGGTGTAAACTGGAGGACTTTTGCTGCCAGCAAGACGTCCTTTGAGGTAGTTGCAGCTCAAAAGATTGTTGAAATGAGCAGAGCCAGAGTTTGACTGGAAGCCAAGAACAAGAGTAGCTCAGGTCAGTTCATCTACCACGTAGCATGTGGGGGATCTATGATATGACGCCGTCTCTGCCTGCTCTGAAACAGGGTAATTGAAGGGATGCAGTCTTCAAAGGGATCCTTGCCTGAAGAGTGGCTGTTCAGGCTTGCTAGAGATGTAGGACTCAGGAAATTACCCCAGAAAAAGCATGGAACTGGTGAGAGAAATACTCCTGTAGCAGCTTCTAGAGCTCACAGGGGGAGTCTTTGAGGAGGGATAGGAAAAATACAGAGGGGAAGACCAGGCTGTTCAAAGGTATGGAACAGCTTCTGTACCAGCAGCAGCTGAAGAGATATGGACTCTTCATCCTGGCAGTGCTGGAGCATCAGAGACTGGTAGAGTCATGAGTCTGAGCTGCTTGGTACTTGAAGGGAACTTCTGATTTTGTTGTTACTCTTAATCAGTGCTTAGACACCCCAAAACTGAGCCACCCTCCCATGCTGTGCACACAGCTTAGTATCACAGAGTCATTTTGGTTGGGAGGGATCTTTAAGGTCATCAAGTCCAACATTTAACCCAGTGCTGCCAAGTCCACCACTAAACCCTGGTCCAAACTGTGCTACAGAAAATCCCTTTTCCTGATGCCTGCTCATACAGGTGGAAAACTTTCTGTTGCAGCTTTCAGGTGGCAAATTGAAATGTTTCACAGGAAAGTGTATTGACTTCATTGACATTTTCATTTCAGACATATTATATTCCATCCATTTATGTAGAAGTCAAAAAAGATAATGATTTTATCCAAGCTGTTTTGAGCTTTTCAAAAAGCATCCAAATGAAATATTTATAGAGGCTTTTTTGTGTGTGTGTGTGAAATATTTGGGAGTTTTGACTTTGAAAAGTTGATTTAAAACAGTTTTTGGTCATTTTGGCTTGTGTTGTTTTTTTTTCTTGAACAAATCTAGATGATGGTATCTTGGAATTTATTGCATGATGGAAGATTAGTCTTTCAATTAGCTATATTTGTAATGAGGAAATTTCACATCTTTTTTCCTGAGAATAATAGTGCTCCCTCCAGCTAAGTGACCAAATTCCACTCTGCAGCTTTCAGGCTGTAAGAAGAATTAATTTAATGTGATATTCTTCTTTTCTTCTTGACCTGTGTAGTCAAACAACAGTTTTGTTTTGCCCTGGAGTTGAATATGTTTTAATTCCAGATTAAAAAGGTCGTTCTGCATGGTGACCACAGAAGAATCAAGACAGGAGGAAAGTCTGTATGAGACTATGGAGGAGAAGCAGGCTTGTGAATAGGAAAAAGAGACAATCTTTTCACTGAATGAAAATGTCATATAATATTTTTTTTTCCATTGTTTAGAAGATTGGGGTGGAGAAGTTGAGGCTCAGTCTAGATTTATCTCTTTTTATTAATGTTATATTTGTGGAAGAAGAGAGATTTCTGTCATGTAATAGGCATTCTGTATTACTAGGGAAACAATCAAGAAAGGATTCCCTGCACACAGAAAATACTTTCCAAACCCAGGGTTCCCAAGGAGATCTCTCAAGGAGAGAGAATCAACTGGTGCTATAAAGACTTCCTGATCCTCAAAAAAAAAATAAAAAAATGGGAAGGGCATGGTGAACAAAGAAAGAAATGCTCATAAATCCAAGGTGTCCTTGTAGTAAATAAGGCTTCTGAGGCTTAGAAGATAAAGCAGCAAGCTCTGAGACTCATGGGGGCAGAAATTAATGGCACACAGGAATAGAATTAAAAGGCTTCAATTGTCATTTTTAAAGGAACTGTTTCCTTTGTTTGCCTTGGCTTAAGAGGAGGCTGATGTGGGTCCTGGAGAATGAGGCTTAACCTTGATGCAGAGTCTGAAAAGAAGTTTGAAAGGAACATTTGTGGCTGATGCCCCAAATAATAATCTAAGTAGCTGATCTTTCTGAAGTTAATGGCAGGAACCTGAAGCAAGGGTTGTAATATGAAGGCAGGACAGTACTTCTCCATGGCAGAAGCAAGTTTGGCTCAACAAGTACTTTGATGCCCTGTCTGTCCCTTTTTTTCTTGCCTGTGACCTCTTCAGACCATTGCCTGGAACATGTTGTGCTGCCCTTTCATTCCCTTTCCTTCCACAGAGGTGGAAGCTATGCAAAGCCTGTTGAACACTCACATCCCAAAGGTTGAGGCAACACTCAGGAGTCCTTTGATCATTTTCTGAATCTATCTACTCTTGCAGCCACTCTACAAACTGACAGAAGTGTCTGTAACTCTCAGCCAGGGAGGTGGGGTAGCCACAAGATTTTCAGAGTTCACACCATATTGAAATAGGCCAGTGAGAGGCTGTGCTGGGGATGTCTAGCAGTTTCTATTTGAATTTGGAAGCAGCCTCTCAATATAGCTGATTGCCCTGGTCCTGACCAGAACTGAGATGGCTGGTGGTCCAACAACAGCCCAGTGTATGTGCATGGAAAGAGTAGATGAAGATGGTGTGGACACAGCATCCCTGGGTGGTGATGCAGAGAGAAGTGTATTTGGCACTGTTACAAGTCAGGCACACTGAGGATTTCAAAATTGTGTCCTTTTTTTTTTTTTTTTTATTTTTATAGCAGTAATAAATTTGTTGGTTATGTGGAGAAATACTGTGGAAAAAATAAAATGAATGTCTTTTACTGCATTCAGAGCTGTTGCTCCAAATCCAGAGAGATAATGGCCAATAAAACTTGGAGCTGGGAGGTTGAGTTCTGCATTGCTGAAGCCTTTGTTACGTGTGCTTTTAGACAAGGTACACGTGTCCTGGAGCTTCTCATTGGTCTTTGCCTGTTTTATTGTTTTGTCAGTATGAAGTGGCTCTAATTCCAGCTATGAATGCGGGGTGTCAGCTCAGGCTGCTCATCCTCCACAGCTCACTTTGAGTGCTTCATTTTCTGATGGGAGGTGAAATTTTCAGCCATTTTCCTCTTCTCTTTTTTTTTTTTTTTTTTTTTTTTGCCCACTGCTAATTTAAATCTCAGGCATAAAAGAAATCTTTATGTTCAAATGAAAAACATAAAGCTTCACTCTAGAGGCGATTAAAAAATGAACTGGCAAAATATTATAATGTACAGAACAATATTCAAAGGGGTTTTTTTTAACTTTTTTTTTTTCCAGAAAAATATGCCTGCAGATCTGTATGCCATTGCAGAGATTAGACTAGAGGGGTTTGATCCATCACACAGAGCCATATAATGACTTTTGATCTTTACTGAAGTGGTGAGAGAATGGAAATAAGGAAAAAAAATTAATGAGGAAAACTGTATAGCAGGTAGAAATTCTGGAGAATACACCAGGAATTTCTGGAACATTTTACACTTCAAAAATATGCACGTGTGGGTTGTGAACTTCTTCATAATCAAAAATGCCTTTCAGACCCAGACTCTGACAGCAGAGCAAAGCCAGCAGTCAGGTCCCCAGCAGGGATTTACAGGCACAGTGGTCACACAGTGCAGGGTGCTGGTCTCATAAGGACCACTCAGGTTTCTCCAGAGAGGGCTCAAACATCTGAAAGAGGGTGAGACCCACAGAGATGGGGTAAATTCTCTTGAAATAGTGCAGTCAGGTTGTGTTTTAATGGAAAACTAGCCCTGAAAAGGACTTTAAAAGATCATTAAACCATCTTCCCTTCTGAAAGCAAGTGCAACCATATCAGCATCATCCCTGACAGACGTGTGTCCAACTCCTCCTTAAAGGTATCCAGAGATGGAGGCTTGAAGCTGGGGCCTCCAAGATTAAATAAGCATTAACGAGCTACAGCAATGAACAGCTGCAATTACCAGAATTAAGCCTGTATTCTAAGGAGCTGGCAAAAATTAATCATCATTTAAAAACACCAGTGTGTAGGCTAATTAGCCAAGCCACAAAACTAATTCCAGTTTAAGCTCTGGAGAAAGGTGAGAAGGTGAGACAGTAAATATCCTGGTCTTGCTTTTTCTGTTTGTTTCTTTTTCCCTTTCAAAACTGATCTCTCTTGTCTCTTATGATACTGATTTGACTAAAGATGTGTAAACAATCCCTTTTGGCAGTGGGGAAGGAGGGAGGGATGCACTCAGAACTGAAGGCATTTGTTGTGGTTTTACCTCTGTTACCTTCTGCCTTCTCCTCACGTGGGGCAGAGGTGAGCAGGGGGTGTGTAGAGAGGTAGTAACTAGTTAAGACTCTACAGCTTCTTACCTGCCTTGAGTTAGGAGCTGCCAAGCTCCCCTCTATGGGTTTGCAAAACCTGCTGCTGAAAATCTCTGTTTTTCTGCTTGAAATATTATGTCCTTCCTTTAGCATCTCCAAAACTGCTGAGAGATGTATGGGGAAAATTATCTGTGAGCTGTAGTCTTGGCTTCAGAAATGGGTCATGAATTATTGTCCAGGACTTTGGCCCTCGGAGCTAAACTGTCAGCAGGAATCACTGCAAGGGCCAGGAAATGCTGTTAGAAAATTCACCCTGCTTTTACCTGCACAACTTCTTCTTTGGGGGATTTGATTCCAAGTCCAGTGCAGCCAAAGGATACCACTGTTTGTGCTTCAGCAAGGCTGGGATTTGGACATCAGCTAGGCTTGCTTTATTCTGCAGCCTTCATTCTGCCACATTCCTTCATCTCTCTCTGATCTTTCACTCCAGAGCTGATGTTGTTAAGGCTCCAGGGTTCTGAGCTGAGCGAATCCTTTACAAACCCCCTTTTCTAAAACAGAAGGGGGAAAAAAAAAAAAAAAAAAAAGAGAAATATGTAGTGGCTGACAGCTCAATCTGAGCTTTGCATCTAAGCAAAACACCCGTCCACGTGCAAGGCAGGAAGGGAATTGCAGAGCCTCAGGAACAGCACAGACATCCACATTCCACTCACAGACACCCTGTTTGTAGCTCCTGCTGGGGCTGTAGCTCAGCCCCCTGCACCAAAGGCAGCCACTCGGGTGTGGAATGACATGGAAAGAGCTGTGCTGTGATCTGCATTCCCAGCAAGGCCCACTAGCAGCAGGGAGGAGATCCTCTGAGTGCTGGGAGCACACCTCAAAAGGCTGCTGTTGAGTAGAGAGTGGAGCTGAGCAGGACTTTGAGCCTCAGGCTGGTCCCGTGAAGCTGGAGTTAGGTTGGGATTGGTGCCCTCCATGGGGGAGTGAGCCAAATTCCAGCACCTCTGGCCCAGCATGGGAAGCCAGACCTGGCAGCTGTGGCTAAGAAGAGGAGCTCCAGGCAGTCTGGGCTCCATCCAACAGTATCTGCTTCACTTTGGGTTTATCTCTCTTACAATGAGACTGAATTCCAGTGTGGCTGGGGAGGGCCATAGGCTGGTTTAAAATGACCCAGAAAGGAGGTTCAGCTGCCCCTGCACGCTTTTCCCAGCTCCCAGGGCTGCCCCTTGGCACAATTCTGCCTTTTGGGCTATGTCTTAGGTATGTGATGTGCACCAGCGCATGCCCACCAGTACTCTGGTAGTGGTGGCATCACAGGATGGGGCAAGGCATGGAAAGGACCAAAGTGTCAAATCCTGTCCTTTCCACACCAGTACACAACTAAAATAATGAGCTGGGTTGTGCCCTCCCCAGTCTGTTGGTGTGGCAAAGGATTGGAGGGGTGGTAGGAAACCATGTCCTAATCCCATCACTGTGGCACGGGTGGTTTTTTGGTCCCTCTGACGTAGTTTGCTGCATCATCAAGCTGCTGAATCTACCAGGGAGTGTTAGGACCACAGAGGATTGAATTGCTTTTTTGGAAGGCATGAGTTTCTAGCACTTCCTGAAAATTCACAGATGCAATCCTAAAAATTCTGAATTTTCTAGCGAAACAAAAGCCATGGGCATGCTCATGCAGTTCATGGTAAATGTGTGTGTGTGTGTGTGTATATATATATATGTGTATACATATAGATAGTTTCTCTGCTAATGATTCTAGGAGTTTTTCCTATTAAAACAAAAATAAGTGGTTTCTGATCCACCCATATTTGCAATCTCACTGTGAAGCAAATGTTTTTTGGTAGCTTGGTGGTGGACAACCCTGGAGGGGAAGAAATTGTTCCTCAGCTCTGAGCTAAACCTCCCCTGGGGCAACTTGAGGCTGTTTCCTCACTTTTTCTTTGGAAGAGGAGACCAACCTTTAATGAACAGACCACATGATGGATACAGTATAAACTGTAATGTTGATGGGGACATCTTTTTTTAGTTTTCACTCGTTTTTCTGGGTAAGAAAAGATATGAGTGGTGCCTATAGTTAGATGAATGTCTACTGTGATTCTGTTACTCTGTGTTGGACCTTTAAATATGAAGTGTTCCCCAGGCTGCAGTCTAGGAGGGATTGCAAAGCATCAATGCAACGTGGCCCTTACAGTGAGTTACACACTTGTTTATCTCTCTGTTGTTATTTCTCTCCTTGCTTGTTTGATTTCATTTGAAACAAAAGCTTTTCTGGTTGTAGGCAATTTTGATTCGGGCATTCAGGAAAGGAGCAAAATTAGGTTTGGGGAAATCATTACTGAGCAAATCCTACAAGAGCAACATGTTGTTTCACTCACCATCCCATGAAAGCCAGGTTTGCTCAGGATGCTTCCTCTGTACTGCCCCAACCTACCTGTTAGGAAGACAGATTCTGAGCTAGATGATAATCCATGCTGTGGATTATCTAAACCAACTACAAAGTAAGGTCCATATGTTAAAACCAACACCTTGGTCTAGAAAACTGAATGGATTCCTAGCTGCAAAACTCATTTCTGGGTTCCAGATAATGAGATAACATCTAAGCAGCCACCATTTAATTTCATCCAGACCTACTGGATGAAAATCTCAAATATCAGGATATGTCTAGACCATCTGTGGGTCAGATGCTTCTTCTGCCTCTGTATTTTGGTTGCAGAATCAGCTTTTGTGTGTTCTAGTTTGGGAGTAAGAGACTCAGGAGCCTCTAAGCTGAACTCAGCTTCACAGAGTGCCTTCCTGGGGGGTTATTTTATTCTCTTTGTTGTACCTGCCAGTCAAACATGACAGGAAATCAATGATGAGTACACAGTCCCTAATCTCTATGGATGCTTGTCCCTGCATGGTGTCAACACCTGAGTGGGCTGTTTATTTTCTCATACTTTACGTACGACTGATTTACTTAGGGAAGGCAGGGAAAGGAAAGGGGTTTTTTTTGGGATTGAAGTGAAAAAATGAGAGAAAGGGGATTTGGCAGGGGTTGTCAACTGGAGCTGCTGGGAGGTCTCCAGAAGCCCATCCCATTCCTGCATCCCCTGAGCTTGTCATCAGCTCTCGTGCATCGCTCCGTGTTCGCAGCGGGGTCTTGGGGGAGCACAGCTGCTGCAGCTGCTTGTAGACCAAAAGGTGACCTTTTGAGGAGCTGTGGAATGATGCATTATTTAGTGCATTCCTGGCTCAAATGGAAATGAAATGACTCTGTGAGGCGAATGATTTGTTTGTCCTCTCCCTTGGCTGCATCCTCCTTGCACCGCGCGGTGTCCACGCTGCTCCTCTCCCCTTCTTCTGGGTGAAGCTTTGGGTAGGGCAGCTACTGCACTGGGAAAGATACTGGCCATTAACAAGGAATAACCTCCTAGCCAAACATAATAAACTTGAGTTTAGAGGTACTGAATTGGCAAAAAAATACCCAACTTGTATTTAAATAATGTGTTGAGAGTAAAAGCTTCCTGGTGAAGTGTCTCCAGCCTATCGACTGGTGCTATTAAAGCATCACAAGCAGCTGTTACTTCAACATGGAGTGTTTTACTGCTTTTAATAAATCAAGAGTCTCTTGGAAGGTGCCATAGCAGGACATTCATTATGGGGATGTTTAATGAATAGAATATTTGTCACTCGCATAGACAGAGGCTCCTGCAACCACCTCTCAGTGGTCTGTGAGAGCCAGGGACTGAGGCACTCTGCATATCCATTGGGTGAGGGAGGGCAGGCAGATGGCAACAGTTTTTTCCTGTGTCTAACTCCAAATTTCCTACGTGGTCTTCCAGACAGAGATTCAAAGAACCTGGGGGTGGAGCCTGCCTCTCCTGCTGCCTGGGAGTGACAACTGCAGCATCCTCTGATGCAGATCCAGCTGCTCTTGAAAGGTATTTATAAATACCTTTAGAAAGTTCTGCCTAGTGGTGTTTCTCCTGTGAAATTTCCAACATGATTTATAAAGGGTTGAGAGTGGTGCTGCTCACATGATTCAGATGAAGAGAGCTGAATTGTCAAGGAAACAACTCATTTGAGAATGGCCATTTTTCTTTGAGAGGATGAGCATGTGGGGGGACCTGGTGGAAAGTCCAGAGCTTACCAGGGATTTCACAGAGCTCAACAAGCTCTGAAGTGTAGGCAGGAGAAGCAGTCTGCACAAATTAAGAGGTGCCCAGCAGAATGTGCTATCTCACTGGAGAATCCAGTGGTAAAAACTCTCCATGAAATGATAGATATCTGCTTCTATAGGATTATTTTTATTATTTTTAGATGGGTTAAGTAAACAGGGATTCTGTAAATGGCTACAAGTGTTTCAGTTGACTTTTTGGCATTGTCTTAAATGTTATGAAAAACAGCACAAGGTGATGAAAAAATGGCCACTTTTTACTCATAATATAAACTGCCTTTAAAAAGAATGGAATAAAACTAAGCCCTGTGATTTCTGGGATCCAGATTAATTAAGGTATTAAGATAGTTAAAAGCTGTGTAGATGTGGTGCTGAGGGACATGGGTCAGTGATGACCTGGCAGTGCTGGGTTAATGGTTGGTCTTGATGATCTTGGAAGTTCTCTTCCAACCAGAACCACTCTATGGTTCCAAAATGAGCACTACTGGAGAAGCAGAAATACCTGAGCAGCTTTCAAGTCGTTTCTCAGGCGTGTTCTTCCTGACTCTGAGCTGTTCTTTCCAAGCACAGTGTCTGCTCATCCCACTGCAGCACCCTTCAAACCAGCCTCCCCCGAAGGATCCAGCAGACGTGGTCTGAGAGAGGAGCTGAGCACAAGCTGGTAAGTGTTCACTGCAGGGAGCTCCAAGTGCTGTGGGATTTAGTCAAACAGCTCAGTACAAGCTTCTGCTGTGACTCATCTGGTGTAAACCTAGTGCTAAGTATTGTACATAATTAAGACAACATTATTACAGTGAGATAGCACTTCTTTTTTTGGCCTGGTTATGAGCCTCGAGAAGATGGAATGTTTTCAGCCTTCAGAGCTGTGAAGAAGATGAAGAGCTCTGACAGGAGTTCACTCTGAAGGATACCATGGATTCAGGGAGCTGAGATCACCATTTGCCTTCTTCCTGAAGCTCTGCTCTCAAAGCTCCATCGCCTTCGTGAGAGGCTGTGGCTTTGGGAAGAATAAACACAACCTGAAAGTGGCATTCATTAGGTAAGGCTTGCAATGAAAGCCTCTCTAGATGCTCCAAGGGTCTCCTGATTTTTATGTCCACAAATGACATATTTTATCTTGAGCTGTGTTCCTTAAAGAGGTGCTACTGGTATTTCAAGAGCAGTGTCATAACACTGACAAATTCAGCTTTTTGGTGGCTCTAAAGACTTATTCAGGTTACTTCTTTCTCACTATCCTTAACTAGTAGCTGCTTTCTGTGGTGGTATGGCATCATTTGCTGTTTCTTGCTTGTTTCTGGCTCAAGACATCTGAGGCACAGCCAGTGAGCCCTTTCTTTTTGTATGAGTTGAGGAAACTATAATTTTTTTCACAAGGCTGAAGATGAAGAATCCCAAGGGCCTTTCTGAGAAAGTGATCATTGAATATGAAAGGTAAATCAATTCCCGTTTTGTTTGCACTGCCTTTCTGGATGAGTTTCCAATCTATGAGTAATGTAATAAATGCTCCCCAGCAACCAGCCATTGATGTTTTGAAAAGAAATCAAAAGCAGTGCAAGGCTGTGGAAGGGCTTGAAAAGTGAAGAGTGAGGGATCATATCGTTCTTATGATAGCTCCAAAAGTTTGTGGGGATCACAGCTGAGAGAGAGATCAAGGAGTCAGAGCAGAGAGATC
>JAOEGS010001230.1:0-14340 GCA_025447755.1 Corythornis vintsioides | reverse complement strand
ATCGTTCTTATGATAGCTCCAAAAGTTTGTGGGGATCACAGCTGAGAGAGAGATCAAGGAGTCAGAGCAGAGAGATCTGCCTGCAGAGCTTTGTGCTCCTTGCAGGTTCACAGCCTTGTACAGGTTGGTCTGTCAAGGGCACACAACCAGAGGTGGAATTGTGGGAGAGGATGGATGAGCCTCGAGTGGAGAGGGCACCTGTTGGCCATGGATCTCCACCTCGGACTTCAAACAGCTTTGACAGGATTTGCAGAGCTTTGCCTTGCTGAGGGTGCCTGCTGGAGCTGCCCCCCTGATCCATGTGTCTCACCTGATCTGAATTTCTCCAGCCACCAACTCACTCTAAGCACAAAGGGAAAAGTGTCTGTGTTCCACTGCAAGCCAACAGCAGTTCTGCAGGTGTGTGGAGTGTTTTGAAGGCATTAATTTCTTTTTATCTTTATTTATTTTTCTAACCACGCTGCTAAATATTACAGTGGGAATAGCAAAGGGCAAAACTTGCAGACTTCTCAGAAGTCAAAACCTCCAGCTTGTGCTGGGTGGGTATATTTGGCACACATCTGTGATTATGAAATTATTTCTAAACTGCTTCTGAACTTCATCTGGATTATGATTCATCTTTTCAATTTCCCTTCTCCCTCCAGAACATCCGCCATTGACAAACCAACCAGTCGTGAGGTTTTACAATCCACATTTGGACCAACTTCTTGCTTCCTTAAACAAGCAACTGCTTGGCTTGTTTGTGTGAAGACAAGGTCAGTCTTGGGACTGAAAGAAGGATCCAGGAGCTGCTTTGGTAACCACCTCTGAAGTGAGCCAAGAAGCAGTTGCACTTGTTAAACTGCACCTTCATGTCACAGAAATGCAATGTCAGGAGGCAGCTGAAGTGTTTCTGTACAAACAGCCTTGTTTGTACAGCTCCCTTTGGGGGAGCTGAGCCCGTTGCAGGATTTTAGGCATCTGCCTGAAGATTGAATTACTGAAGTTAAGATGTGCTCGAGTCTTTTGTTGTGTATGGGCCTACACACTACATCTGTGTTTGTATTAAGAGGGAAAGCTGTTCTAGAAGACATTCAGGCATTTTAAAATGTATTTTTGTTCTGAGCTGGAACAGGAAGTTTTACTCTGGAATGAAATTTAGGAAATCTTGAATTCCAGAAATCTTGTAATTGAGTGTGCTCGCTGCTAATGTTGAAACGTTTTGTGACATTAAGATTGAAACATTGCATGTCCACATATGTTACTAAATTAATTAGAACCAACTGTCAACTAAGCATGCTGGGATTGCCTGGGCTGTTTATTATCCACCCCCTGCATGCAGGGAATTGCTCTGCTCTGATGTAGCTTCTTGGCTGAGGAGTGATGCTCTGCAGACACTGTTGCTCAGCATAGCACTACAGTGAGGATTTTCATGATGCAGAGCTGGACATACCAAACCCTGCTCAGCCCAAATGGTTCCATGTAGGGGCAGCTTGTGTGTCTCATGCCAGGGCTTTGATGTGAATGCTTCAGGGATGCAGGGCACAGATGCTTGTTGGTGGTTTGGCTCTCTGTTTCTGGCCTGGAGGTACCCAAGATGACTCCACTCTGTCCAGGAGCAGTGGTAACACAGGTAGATGATCCTCATTTGCATATGATGCTATATGTGACAACCAAGCCCCTCTGGAGCTGAGACCTCAGCTCTGCAGCAGCCAGAGCAGCAGGACTGAGCTGCAGCTACTCCAACTCAGGCTGGGTTTTTGTAGAAACTTTCAGGTTCCCTTCCCTGAGCTCCCCAAGCCTGTCCTGCCACAGACATCCCAGCACTTGGGGTCTGCAGCCTGAATGCAAATTTATAAGCTAAAATGAACAAATAAAATCTAAGCATGTTTTGCTAACTTCTTACTAATTGTCTTGCCATGATCAACTGTCATTTTCCTGAGGCTGTTGTGGAATCATCACTTGGAGTAAGGAGACTGATGCACTGGAAAAAAAAAACAGCTTGGTGAGTAAACAACAAGAGTGATAAAGTTTTACCTGACTGTTTGCTCTGCCTGTCTCTGGATAGAGTGGCTGTTCAGAAGGGAGCAGGTACCTGTCAGCAGTCTCTGAAATGAGGTTGTACAAATCATCTGTGTCTTCTTTGCCTTATGGACCAAGTAGGGTTGACCCCCCAGGCCAAGAGCTTCTCCTGGGGTATGTGGGATTAAGAAGACAAAGTTGAAGTGGTTGCTTTAGAAAAATCTCTCTTTCCTTGGCCTAAATATAGGACATGTGTGGTGAAATTTATTCAGGCAAATGTTTTATCTGAAATGGCTTTTCCTGAGTAAGTCTCTGGGTAGTTATGGCTTTGCTTTGAAGTCCTGTTCTTTTCTTTTGGGGTTGGAATGAAATCTAAGGTCTGCAGCCTTTGTGTGTCTATCAGCTTCTGGGTCAGCTGGCCACAGCAGAGAAGTTGTCCAACCCTGTTTTTGAGAGATGTTCTTTCATCCTTTAAGGTCTTAACTCCAACAAAACATAAACCAGTAAACTTAGCTGCAGCCTGTGAATATTGGCTCTCAGGAAAGACCTCCTCACCCTAGCCTGGCTTCAATCTTACTCTTTCTGTAAGAAAACTAGGGCAAGCTCTGGTACCCAGCTGCATGCTTTGGATTCAGAGGGCAGCAAGAACAGGAGTGGGAACCTGGGTTGTATCTTCATAACAGACAACACGATTGCTTTCTTGTTTTGCTGCAGTCACTACACATACAGTTACAGTTCTGCCTGAGGAAGCAAAACTCCTTCACCAGAGGAGTACAGAAAAGATACCTGTGTTCTGCCAAGCCTGGGCTCACGAGCTCCTCTGAGCTTTACTGTAATCTGGTGATTGGTGTAAGAAATACATTTTACATCATTGGCAGTGGCAGCCACATATTCTGTGAGGGGGGGGAAAAAAAGAAGTGTATTGAACTGTGTATCACTGATAACGATTTTCAGCAGTGCATTCCATAAAAGCAAAGGATAATTTAGCACTTGAAGATACCAAAATAAAATCCTTTTTCCTTTTTTGGGTGCCCGGGCTGGGATTCATCTCTCCTCACTATAGACCTTGGCAGTGTAGACACATATGGTAGGACCCATCACCCCGAGCTCCCTTTGCAGTCAGCACGGGGAACAGGCACTTTTAGGCCATGATTCATCTGACCTATTTCCACGCCTGCTGTAGGAGGAGATGAATCACTGCCTAGACTGGCTGTGTGCGGAGGAGAACGGGAGCCTAAGGTGGCCAGCTCAGCTCTAGATGCTTATACAGAGCTAGTTGGTATCTAGATGGGAGGTTTGGAAAAACAGCTTTTCAGAGAAGAGTTGAATTTCCCAATCCACATTTTCTTCGCAGAGTCCATATAAATATATATTTATATTTTTCCCCTTCCTGCAACAGAAACATTTGCAAACTGGGCCTAGATTTCCTTCTTCAAATGTTCCAGCATCCCTAGAGCTGCTGCTTTCTCTCTCTCTTTCACCCATGCAGACATGGCTACATGTGGCATGTCCCAGAGCTGAGCCTTGGGAATTTTCAGCATTAACTCAGAATAAACCTCTCTGTGTGTGGTAGCCAGAGCTGTTACAGGTGTATTAACTGGTTTGGGTTTTTAAAAGACCCAAAGCAAAATATGCCAAAAAATCCCACCAAATTCTGAAAGTTTCTGAATTTTGCTTCTGTTTTATTCCTGTTTTTTGGTAGAATCTGCACTGGGGAGGCAGGACACTGTAAGAAAAGGAACACGTGTTTCTGGGAGCCAAGTGATGCTGCAGAGGGAAGACAGGCCTCATCATTGAGGAAAAGGTGCAAACTCCCAAGAGAAGCTCTGAGAAGGCAGGAGGAGAAGTCAGTGTCTTCTGTATAGAGATGAGAGTGGACAGAGGCTGTTTCCCAGGGAGCAGGGATGATGTCCTTTCAGGTACGTTTGTGTGTGGGCTGTAGCATCATGTCCCAGCACATCTGCACACTCACCTGGGCTGTAAATGGCATGAGGGGAACACTAAAAAATATGTAAGTGCTTAAAATATATTGACATATATAAAAATGCATTAAAAAAAAATTATTTTTTTTTAAAGGAAAAAGGGAAGCCAGTTCCCCTGTTGCAGAGCTCTCCAAAGCTCAGCTGCTGCCGAGGAGTTCTTGGTGTAGCTGCAGTAGTGGTAGGTACAATATCCCTCCCATCCAGCCTCTGGCACACAGCACATCAAACCCACTTCTGTGAGCACCTGGGTGATTGGTTTGCATGTGACAGATCTTGACACATCCTCTCCTCTGGCTGCAGAGCTTTACTGACTCTTCTGTTTTGATAATTTTTTTATATATATGATTTTTTTTTTCCCCCAAACTCATGTCTGGCACAGGCAGGATTGGAACAGAGCAGCACTGGCTCTGGTGGCAATGGGAAACTGCATTTTGAAGGGCATTTCTATGGGGACTGGAAGGAAGGGTTGTCTATAAGGAAGACATTTTTTGTGCTGAGTGTGATGAGAGCCTGGCCCAGGCTGCCCAGAGAGGTGGTGGCTGCCCCATCCTTGGCATCATCCCAGGTGAGGTTGGGGAGGCTCTGAGCACCCTGCTCTGGGTGCAGATGGCCCTGCTTCTTGCAGGGGGGTTGCACTGGATGACTTTTCAAGATCCTTTCCAACCCAAACCAGCCCATGATTCTTTGATCATCCAAAGCCCATTGCAGTGGGATAGGTGCTTATGACTCCAAAGGTCTTTGATGAAAGCCACAAGCATTTGCCTCTCAGAAATGGGCACAGGTTTTTGGTTTCTTCACAGGTTGCAGTGCAGAAGCAGCTTCAGGAAGAGGGAGGGCTCTTGCACCGGTCATCCAGGGGCATCATTCATTAAATATAAGGCCCTACAGGAAAATTAGGGCTCTGTGTTCTCCATGCCCACTCCTGCATCAGCCCTGACGTCAGTACTGTTGAACTATGGAAGTTAAATTAAGGTCAGTGCAGCCTAATGGGTGAGGGAGATGAACTGTTAAGAAGTCAAGGTAATAAGAAAACATCTGCCCTCTGGAGCTGTCAGCAGCACAAATTCACATCACTCCCCACCAGATAAATAAATTACAGCCTGCAGAACATCACTCTCATTGGACCGAAGCAGCTCAACCACTCCCACCAAAGGACTTTGGCACATCCCACCCAACCCCAGCTCCATCGTGGGCTTCTGCTGAAAGCCTGGTGAGCTGTGCCACAGAGGGACCCCTGGGGCTCTCCTCCTCACTCTGATGGGAGGTTTTTCCTCCTGGGTCTGCCAGCCCCATTAGGGAAGCACATTGTGGGTTCCTCTGGAGATGACATTGCTCTCCTTGGTGTGGTGGTGCTGGTGGAGCTTCCACAACATTGTGGCAGCAGCTGCTGGTTGGAAGCAGGGAGAGCATCACCAAGAACACCATGGAGGGATGGAGGGAAGGAAAAAATAAGAGAAAATCAGCAACTAGCCTCCTCCTCCTCCTCCCCCAGAAAGCTCATCGTGTTCCCGGGTGCCAGGGGTGCCGCTCGCCCTCCAGATGGTTCCCACAAGGCCCATCTGTGGGGAAAGTGAGTCAATGGCAACTGCAGCCCAGGGTGCAGGTGGTGGGACCAGACCTGTCCCCACAGGGTGCCTTTCTCCTGAGGTGAGCGGGGCAGTGGAGCCCCCTGGTTAGGTGGGTTTCTGTGGTCCAGAGATAGTTCCTCAAGCTGCTTGGTTGTCGGGCAGCACAGTGCAATGCTCATGCTGGGGTGGTGAGGTTGGCTCCAAGCCTCCTGCAGCTTGGTCCTGTGCCCCAGCAAACAGCTGTTGGCCTGGATATAATGCCATGATCCCTGGAGATGTGGTGCTGAGGGACATGGGATAGTGGTGCCCTGGCAGTGCTGGGGGAATGGTTGGATTTGATGATCTTCAAGGTCTCTTCCAACCAAAATGATACTGTGATTGCTTTATCTACCCTGCAACTGTGGCAAAAAAGTGCCCATGGCATGTCCCATGTGTGTAAACAGCAGTGGCTGGCAGGGCAATGGGCTTGAACTCTTCCCTGTACACTGCTTTTTCTCCATGTAATTCTACTGGGCTGTGGGGCTATGACAGAGGAGGTGTCACAAAAATCCTGTTATCCTAAAGCTTGTCAGAATTGAACAAGGTTGACATGGAGCTAAAATGCTTCCACCAGGTACTGCCCCAGCCCTGGCTGTTAGGTGATGCACATTTCATCGTGGGCACGAGCTGAGGGGCATTGGCTTGGACATAACCTGGTGCAAAATCCCTTCACCTTCCTGAACTGCACAGGGGTCTCAAGACAAAGGTCCTTGGCTATGAATGAGTTCTCCATGTCCATTAAAGACAGGCAACAGGGTGAGCATGGCTTCTGGGGCTGTGGCCCTCCAGTCTCCTGCTTGGTAGGGGTTTGTGCCACCAGCACTTGGTTCTGCTGCCTCTTGTTGAGAGCGGAAACCACAGAGCCTGGGCTGGTTCCTCAGCCAGCCCCAGAGCCCTGAAGTGCTGCTGGTGAGCTGGGCTGGGGGCAGAGAGGCTGGGAGAGGGAGGGAGGGAGCCAAGACGTGCTGGCAGAGGTGGCAGATCCTCCGAGGTGGTGCAGGGAGGGCTTGGCAGCCCTTTAGTCCTGTCCCCTTGCAACGGGAAGAAGGAGAACATACTTTAAAAAACCCCTTTTTGTTGTTTTGTTGGTTTTTTTTCCAGGCTTCTATTGCACTTCAGAAATTCTGCAAGGCAGAAGACACTAAAAAAAAAAAGCCTATCTGAGAAGAAGGTACCCTTGCTAACTAAAAAACCTCCTTTAAGAGCTTACTGCTATTAAATAATTGCTATGTTTTTGGATTGCTGTTTTGGGGAGCTTTGGGAAGAACTTGTGTTCTCAGCTGTGCTTATTTTTTTAGGAGGATGGTGTGGTGTTTTTTTTTTTCATTGCTACACTGAAATAGATGTGAAAGCAGTTTTGACTAGCTCAAAGAGAAGTCTCTGATCAGCCTACATCTGAGATTTCCCTTAAGGTCGTTAGTGGGAGAGAAATAAGTGGATAAGTGCTTTTTTAAAGTTTTCTTTATTTTTTTCCATTTTCCTCCCTCTCTTATTCCCCTCCCCCCCCCTTCTCTCTTTCTTATTGGATTCTCCTTCTCTTTTTTTTCCTCAGTGGATTTTCCAGGTGTAGGGGGTAGCCTTTTACATGTTGGGTGTTTGTGTGCAGAGGGACAAAAATACAGTTCCCCAGTAAGCATCCACAGGCTGTTGCAGGCTGTAGTGTTGGGGGTGATTGTGGTAGAAGTTTAAATGTCACTTTTATTAGAGGGAGGTTGTGTGTGATGCACTTTCTGGAAATATAATTTGCTTTTTTGGCTCCAACAATGCTGGTTTGGAGCAGGGGAGAGTGAATGATGTTGCAGTGTTTTTAATGCTCTGCTTCTCCTAGGCAGCAAATACTTCTGCATCAGGCTTCCCTGCCCCAGTCCCTCTCTTATTCATGTGTGTTTTGACAAACACGAAGTGCCTCCCAATCCTTAGAGAGCTGCACTCCATCACTGGGCTGATGTTTTCTGCCTCTCACTTTTTATTGATGTGACTCTCAAACCACGTAGCTTGGCTGGCACCCTACACTGGTTTGGCTTTCTCCTCTCTTACCCCTGCAATGAATGCTGGTGTTTGTTTTTTCCTTGCACTCATTTCTCACAACGTTTTTCATGCAGGATGTCTGACATGAGTGGCAGCAACGAGGAGAAACCTCCAGTGAATGGGAGAAGAGCCCTCCCATCCAGCAACTCCAACGATGAAGAAAATGAGGTCCCTGAGATGGAGGCCTTTGGATTGATACCTCGAGGATTTAATCCAAAAGGTACTGTGTACAGTAAAGCCATGACTCTGTTTTTCCATCTTCCATACTCACCTGGGGCTGTGAATTAAAACCACACCACTTTTTTTCCCCTCACATGGTTTGATCTCAGGTAGTTTAACACCCTTGTGTGTGGAGATGTTGCTGCAGGTAGTGGGTAGGGAAAGTGAGGAGTGAGTGGAGAAACCAAGTGACCAGTTTTCAGCTTGAACTCTGGGAGTGGGTCAAAAAAAAAAAAAGGCAAGGATGGGTTTTCCCAGTTTGCTCAGTCACAAAGTCACTTTAGGACCTGCTGGCTCCAGGCACAGCTGTAGCAACACAGGGGTGAGGGGGACAGAAAGAACCTCCCCTCTTAATAGTTTCAATGGCCTTAAAATGATGGTGAAACTGCTGGTTGGAAGGGAAAAATTTTTCTGGATGCTCAACTCATTAATAAAAATAATTTCTACATTTTGTTTTTATGCACAGTTAAAAAGAACCCCCCATATTTTTAATTATTCTCCTGTGAAAAGCATTTCAATCATTTGGCTGGGGAGGCAAAACCAGTGTCATGGTAGGGGATGGGCAAATCAAACCAGATTCTGGGTGCCAGCTCTTTGGAGTGAATGTGATAATGAAAAATAGGTAAGATTTGGTTTCAAAGAAATCAGGACTGGGTCTTGAATGAGTCACACAATTTTTGGGGCTTATTAGAAATGAAGAGCAGAACTTGTTGAACGTGGCAACTCAAGGTAGCCAGATGTAATAATACTTAATGCTCATATGGGACTTTTCATCCAGGGTTGAGAGAGTACTTAATAAATGTGGACAAGCATTAATTACTGAGTTTTACACACTGGGAAACAGGCAATGAGATTTTAAACGACAGGTTCAGATTTTTATAGCAGATTTTTATTCCTGTAATCCTAATCATGCACTTAAACCACACGTCCCTCTTGGGTTTAATACACAGTTCTTTAGAAAAACACTTTTTCTACAGCCTTTAAAAAAAAAAAAAAAGGAAAAAAAAAATTTGCTCAAACCTTTTCTCAAACCCTTTAGCTCTAGGGCAAGAGTGTGTGTTTAAATTGCCAAATTAATGCCATACAGGTCCCGACTGGGCACTGCTTCAAATATGTTGTGCTCATGGATGCTGGAGATGTGAGAGTGTGGGATACCTTAGGAGGAACACAGCCTGTAGCTAAAGCCCACCAGTAGCAGGAGAAAGATTCCTGTTGCTTTTTGATGTGCTGTCACATCAGGCTGTGAATGAAGGATGGGGCTGGTGGGAGGGAGCCTCTTGCTTTTCAGAAATGCAGTGGAAACTGAAGGGTTGCAGGTCAAGTGAGGTGAGGCAGGAACCCAATGTGTGCTCAGGGTGGGAAAAACACCTGGTATTTCTCCTGCACACCTCTACACTTCTGGCTCATCCAGATATTTTGGTAGTGGTTCTCACATTTTGTTGCCATCAGGCAGTGAAAAAAAAAGCACACAAAGGCTTTTAGCCCTGCTGCTCCAACTGGAGGTGTTTTCCAACCTTTGGGGTAGGCTTGGACACCTGCTATAAACATCTAAATGTTGGTGTCTTCACCTCTGTCAGATCACAGTCAACACAGAGCTGTCCTGTGAGGGGAAGTGAGGGCACAGGCTGCCCAGGGAGGCAGTGGGTGTCACTTCCAGGGTGATACAGAGTTGTAAAATCACAGACTGGTTTGGGTGGGAAGGCAGACCTTTAAATCCCCTCAGCTGAATGCAAGAGCTTTAGCTGCCTTCAGCAGTAGCACCTTGCAAACATTAATGTATTTAAGAGTCACAGAACCCCCGTTGGCATTTTGCAGACAGAGGGCTGCCAGAAGGGAGATGTGAAGCCACAGCTGCCTAAGACCTGTGCTTTGTGTGGGTAAACTCAGGACAGTGAGGCCCAGACCTGCAGAAAGCTGGTGACAAAGATGGAGCCCAGCTCTCCATGGGGACTCTCATCTTTCCACCCACTGTGACCTTCTCTTTCTGCAGCTGCTTTTGCCATTCATTAGCAGCCTTGCAGCTGCTGTGAAAATGGCAGGTGGACAGAGAAGTGCTAGATCCTTAAGTCCCTGCTCAGCCAGGAGGATGTAACCCCCAAACATGCAGCATGTTCCATTGCATGGTGCTCCTTGAGGAGGCAAGGCTGGGGAAGGGGAGATGGTGCCTCTAATGATGTTGATATTGATAGTGACTCTCCAACACACTGACTCCTCCTCCCTCTACATGTCTCTGCAGATTACCTGCGTGTTGTGGACATCTACATGTTCAAGGACCCCCACGAGGTCAACAAGCAGCAGCACCACACTGACAAGTACTACAACCCCAAGCTGATAGTGCGTAGGGGACAACCTTTCCAAATCCAGATTGACTTCAACCGACCCTACAATCCACACACAGACCAGTTCTGGCTGGAGTATTTGATAGGTGAGTGCCTGACAGGAACACAGTGGCACTTCATGGCTGTGTCTTTTCCTGTTGTGATTGATAAACCATAAAAATGGGCTTAACCATAGGCAAGGAAGTGCAAGGAAATCAGCAGAATTAATTTGCCACTCCCTGGGATCTTCCTCAGCAACCCAGGTCCTCATGTACCTGCTGGCTATGAAGGTACTTGGTGGGGCTTCCTGCTGTGCTCCAAGGATGACCCCCCTGAAAGCTGCTCCCTACGTCACAGCCCTGGGAAAACCTGGGAGCTTCTGTGTTCAGGCATCAGCTCTCCCCTTATCAACTCATTCAAGGTTTGAATTGATGTTTTAATTTGCTTTCCTGAGAGATGCAGTCCCCAAAATTGTAACATCCATTTTTTTTTTCCTTTTTTTCCTACCATTGAATTATGATGTTGTGACCATTTATTAGACCTGTTGCCTAAAGCTAGATGGGCATTTATTCTCCAACATATGTGCAGTGAAAAGGTTACTGTTGGCATTTTTTTTTTCCATGGGTCTCTTCTTTCTAATTTAAATTAGGGTTGGGAGGCATGTTATGACAGTCCAGTGAGTGATTGGCTGAACAGCCACAAGTGCCTTTAAAAATTTAATATGCATAAATATCATTAGTTCTTTGGGGATTTAATTAAATTTCAGACCGTTCCCTTAATCTTTATATGTTTAAAACAAACAGCTGTAGCAAGAAGAAGTGGAAAATGGAACGTTTGTTTTTTTCTTTATTGCATCGTGCACAGTTTGCATTTGTTTTAATCAGAAATCCTCTGTTGGAAGAAGAAATTTTAGCACTTCTTTTGACGCTGCAGAACGTGGTCACCCCTCCTCCTCTTGCCCTTTCCTGACCTATCTGTGGTCTGCACCTCGAATCTCTAAGCAGGGATGAAAATCCCCACAGCCACAGGTAGGGATGGGGTTAAACAGCGTGAGCCAGGGGGAATTTGCAGCAACACCCTGAAGGATGCCTTGGGAGTCAGCAGGATGCCTTGGGAGTCAGCAGGATACCTTGGGAGTCTCTCGCTGCCCTCCCCTCGCTGTTCTTCGCTGTTAGTGGCCGTGCAGTGGAAGGGGAGTGGTGATGCTGAGTGCTCAGGATGCTGCAGGTGATGCTGCCCTCCCCTGCTTCTGAAGCAGCTGCTGCCGTGAGCACCACTGCCCTCTGCCTACCAGGCGTTTAGCTGGCAGGGATCCGGGGGAGAGAAGAGGTTTTCCAGCTCTTCTCCGAGGAGCTGGTTCCTACACCCTGCTCCACAGACCCTCGTTGAAATGACCCAAGAAATCATTCAGAGATGATTTCTGGGCAATCCTGCTTCTCCTCTCAGTGGCCAGTGCAATGTTTAACACTCTGAGGAGGAGGAGGAGGAGGTTTCTTGCACTTGGGAAAGGGCACTGAGTGCTCAAGGCTTTGGTGCTGTGGTCACAAAACTTTGGTCATGGGGAGATGTGGGTGTTTCCTGGGTTCCCCTGGTTAAGACAGACAAGGTGCTACTGGAGTGACTCCAGTGGAGACTCTGGAGATGCTGAGGGGCTGGAGCATCTCTGTGCCAGACAGGCTGAGAGATGAACACCCTGGGGCTGTTCAGCTGGAGCAGAGCAGCCTGAGAGGGGAGCTGGGCAATGCTGAGCAAGAGATAAAGAGCACCCCAGGGCAAGAGGATGAGCAGGATGAGGTACAGGTGCCAGCTCAGCCCTGCTGCCTTAAAACAGGATTAATTCTTTTCTGGATTTCTTTTCTTCCTCTGTTGACTCTTCCCCTGTTGACTTTAAGATCACCAAAGACAGGGGAGGTGACTCCTACCCTTGGGTACTGTCAGGCAGAAGCTACACTGGCTCCTACAACAGCCTGACAGCAGAGGCAGCTTCAGCTCTCAGAAGCTTTCTGCACTGAAACAAGGGTTATACCTCCTAGGAAAGTGCTGAGTTTGAGAGATTAAGGTGATGGGGACACAGAAATATTGGCAGGTGGTTGTAAAATGACCTTTCCAAGGAGCTCTCCCTGTGCCTAAGCAGCAAATGGTGCAGCAGCAATGTAGCAGCACCTAGTTTGGAGGCACCTCTGGATGTCTCATGTCCAATCCCTTGCTCAAAGCAGGTCCAGCTTGCTCAGGGTCTCTAGGGATGGGTTTTGAGTGTCTCCAAGAGTGTTGGAATTACCCCAAGCAAGACAGACCAGGCTGTAGAATCTATTGAGTGTTTGAAGATGCAATTCTCATAAAGTACAAAGATACTCTTGGTAGGGATGGTTGGATTTGGCTCCCAGGGCATTCAGGTGGAGCTGGGAAAGTTCAGCATCTCTTTTTGCAGGGCTGTGCCTCCAGTGAGGGCTGTTTATACACCACCACCATATAAAACCATGCAGAAATTATGAGTTTCCAGCACTGGAAATTTCCCAGCATTGACGTTAAT
This sequence comes from Corythornis vintsioides, assembly GCA_025447755.1. Classification (NCBI taxonomy): domain Eukaryota; kingdom Metazoa; phylum Chordata; class Aves; order Coraciiformes; family Alcedinidae; genus Corythornis; species Corythornis vintsioides. Next base: position 1,655 of record JAOEGS010001230.1, on the reverse strand, counting down.
CCATCACAGAATTTTTCTCCATTAAAGACTAACTTTGCTCCTGAAAAATGTGACAGTGGTAATGACTTGATCCTGTGTGTGTGCAGAACTATTCTATTTCCTTTAATCCTTAAAATTTAGTTTTACTTCTTTTTTGCTCCTATTTTTGCTTCTTTTGCATCATTAAAAAGATGATTAATGAAGCAAGTAAAGCAAGTAGAGACTGCTTAATCCTTCTAATTGATAATGAATCAAAGGTACCTGAGACAAATGCTGCTTGCGTCATGTGAAACTAGGTCTGAAACACAGAACAATCCTGAGTAACAGTCTTTTTTAAATCCACAGTCCATTTAGAGAGCATTCATACAGTCCAGAATTGATAGGCTAAATTGTATAAGTAAATGTATATAGGTAAATATAGAAAGAATTCACTCCAGTTTCTTGAAAGTCACTTTTACTTGATATTTTTCTGTAATGGTTCCTCATGACTAAAGTCCTTCTTGCTCTAACAGACTGTTTTCCACAGAGTCATCATCAGTGAAACTGGCTGAAGCTCTAACGTGTGAATTATTATAATTCAGTTTTGCACATAATGCTTCATTAATTTAGGACCTTACTTGTCTGCCAAAGTAAACGTGCCAAAAAAATCCACATGGAAAAAAAAAAAATCTCCACTTATAAAGAGTAATGGGATGTTATTCCAGTTCTGGTGCTGGACTGGAGCCCTGCCTCTGTACCTGTGGTCTGGCAGCTGCTCCATCACCACCTCTTTCCTTTCTTGCAGCTCATATCCTGGCTTTAATGAGAGGAAAGGTGAGCATCACCCCTTGGGAAATGCTCATTTTAGTGGTCTGGGCTTCAGATGAAGGAGGCATGGGAGAAAGTGTAGGTGCTGTGCTTGCATCCAGTTCCCTCCACAACTTCAGTTTGCTTGGAGCCCAGAGGAGCCAAGGGCTTCTCCACACATCTTGATGTCTCCTGCCACCCCCTGACAGGGATGCTTTGTGTTGCTCTTGGCTTCCCACAGCCTGGCTGAGCACCTGGGGCAGCCAGTTTGGTGTGAGAGCTGCAAAGTTTCCACAGTCCTGGCTGTGCTGGCAGAAATTCCTCTGAAAAGCAGATGTGTGATGAGATGGGCTCCCATTTTCTTTCAGTCTTGCTTTTAGTAGTAGGTTCCTGTACCTGGCTGTAAATCCTGGAGTGGTTGATAAGCTGATATGGTGAGTCCTTACTCTAATGATATATTCCCCCTCATCCACATAAATTGTTGTCTATTTGTATTTTCCTTAAATGGCTTCATAAATCCATATATATTGGTCTAGCCCTAAATATTATTATGAATGTTTTATTCATTGGCATACTTCTGGAAGGGTCATAAATCCCAGTTCTCCAGGCTAGTAGCACCTTCCCACACGTGTGTGTGCGTGGGCACCCACACACCCACCCGTGTGCACTCCTCAGGTTGCTATAAATCATTGGCTCTTGGCCTGAGAGCAGAGACTTACTGCTCCTTTTTCTGCAGCATGCACCAGAGGAACAGTTATAAACACATCAATCAGATAATTGTAGAATCATTTCAGTTTAAGATCACTGAGTCCTACCATCCCCCAGCACTGCCAGGGCACCACTGCCCCATGGCCCTCAGCACCACAGCTCCAGGGCTTGGAAACCCCTCC